>WNWU01013815.1:30287069-30353915 GCA_012654045.1 Ptyas mucosa | reverse complement strand
TTGGCTGCAAAGACGCCCCCGTTGTTGGTGAAGAAGAGGGCAGCATTACAAATGTTAGGATCCCTCAGTTTTTGAGGGATCTGGACACTTCCCCCTTTTTCTGAAGCATGAGAGGGGGGTTAACAACTTAATGGGCTGAATGGTCTGAAGATCATGGTTATAGGGAAGGGACTGAGGATTGTTAGCTGGGGGATGACAGTTGGTCTCTCCCTTGACTGTTCCTCCCCCCCTTATTAGACTTAATATGGCCACTCAGCATAAATTTACAGCTTTTGATTGATCTGCAGCCTTATTTGACCATTATTTGACCATCTTGTCCTCCCTGGGTTACCCAGATTATTCAATCATTTATTCCATCCTATGACTACACCTTGCTTTTTTTTCTGAACTAAGCCCGGCTATCACTGGTGTCAGGACGGGAGGAGGCACAGACACCGAGAGTCTTGGAGTATGGTGGGATGGACCATCTTCTCATTTGACCTTATGACTCTGGTTTGGTCACCATGAGAGGGTGGCCTTTGAGACTTTCTCCCACCATTGAATAGACTTATTATAATCACAAGAATTCCCATCATCGTGATGTTGGTCCGATGTTCTGATGTTTTTAACATATTGTCTTCTCTTTAACATCTTTTCCTCCTTATTCAATCTACCTGTTTTTAACCATCTCTTAACACCCTTTAGTAGAAAATGATCCTTCATCACTCAGCTCATTGCTATTCTTTAATGTATTCAACTGCGGAACTCCTTGCACTGCGAGACTCCCCCCTCTCACAGGTTTGGTCCTCTCAACTATCAAGGGCTGCCCTTGATGACGGGTTTTGGAACCCTGAGAGGTGGTACGCTAAAAAATGGAAGCTCTGGGGTTTTTTTAATAGATTTTTAGATCCAATTTTAAGGGGATCCGGGAGGAGGGTGGTTTTTAATAACAAAAATGAGACTGGGGGGTCTCTTAAGGATCAGCAGCCATGCCATTCTGACAGTCCCGGAGGGTTGGGGGGGTTGGGAGTCATAGGGGATGCTCGGAGGAGGGTGGGACATTCTATACCTGTGATGGTGGGAGGGGCAGAAGAAATCGAAGTAGGGGTGGGGAGCATCACACCAGATGCATTTGGATGGTGGCTTGCTCCCATACCTCCTGCTCACCCTGCATTCCTGGGGATATGAGAGCGAGGGACCCTGATCTCCGTCTGGTATATGTGAATGCCAGGTCCATGATGAATAAGGCCCTCCTCATACGAGACCTTTTGATGAGGAAAGTGCGGACCTGGCCTGTATCACGAAGACCTGGTTGGGGTAAGAGGGGGGAATCCCTCTCTCTGACTTATGCCCCCCCCCCAGGCTTTCATGTCCTGCACCAGCCGCGACACCAGGGAAGGGGTGAGGGGTGGCAGTGGTTGTTAGAGAAAGTCTGAGTCCTAAGGAGATCACTGTCCTCAGATCGGTGGGTGTGAGTCTCTTCTATTGAAGTGGGACCTTGGAGTTCAGTTGGGCTTGTTGGTCACATACCTATCTCCCAGCTATGTTGCCACAGCCCTGCCTGCACTGCTCGATGTCTTGACTGAAGTGGCACTCGAACTCCCCAGCCTTTTGGTTGTGGGAGATTTTAATCTGCCTTCGATCGGCGAGTCATCTGAGACAGTCCAGGAGTTCATGGCCTCCATGACAGCCATGGACCTGACTCAGGTTATTCAGGGTCCAACTCATAGGGGAGGACACACACTCGACCTGTTTTTTCTCTCTGGGCAGTGGATAAATGGTCATGGTAAGGGGGAACTTTCCATCACTCCCCTGTCATGGACTAACCATTCCCTCCTTAAACTGGACTTTCAATCTACCAACCCTTGCCGCTGGGAAATGGGACCCATAAAATGGTTCCGCCCCAGGTGCCTGGTGGACCCAGAAAAGTTCTTGAAGGAGCTCTCAATCCTGCGATTCAGCTGAGGCTCTGGTGGCATCCTGGGAACGGGCAGCTACCGACGCCTTGGACAGAATTGCACCTTTGCGGCCTCTAACCCGACGCAGATCCCAGATCGTCCCTTGGTTTTCCATGGAGCTCCGGGAAATGAAATGTCGGAAAAGACGCCTAGAGGAGAGTTGGAGGTCCTCCCGATCTGAATCTGACCGAACACAGTTAAGAACCCATATTAGGTCTTATCTAGTGGCGATGGAAGCGATGAAATGAGATTACTTTGCCGCCCTCACTGCATCTGCAGAAAACCACCCAGTGGCCCTGTTTCGTGTGACCCGCTCTCTCCTCAATCAGGGAGCGAGGGAAGACCCTTTACAGGGCAGAGCTGAGGATTTTGTACAATTTCTGCATGATAAAATCGCTCAGATCCGGATTGGATTGGACTCTGACTGGGCAGAATCCAATCGGGAGACTAGGGTGGGTCTTGAGAATAATATTTGGATTGAGTTTGACCCTGTTTTTATCAAGGAAGTAGACAGGATTAAGGGCAAACTTAGTTCCTCCATTTGCTTATTGGACCCTTGTCCCTCCTGGTTGGTTTTGGCTGCCAGGGAGGTGACTAGAGACTGGATCCAGGCAATTGTCAATGCTTCATTGAGGGAGGGGAACTTCCCCGCCTCTCTTAAGGAGGCAGTGGTTCGACCTATCCTCAAGAAGCATTCCCTGGATCCAGACTCACTTAATAACTATCATCCCATCTCCAACCTTCACTTCATCGTGGAGGTTGTTGAGACTGTAGTGGCGCAACAACTCCCACAATTCCTGGAGGAAACGGAATACCTTGACATGTACCAATCGGGCTTCCAACACGGACACAGCATGGAAACGGAATTGGTCGCTCTGGGTGAATGATCTCTGGCGGGCTCAGGATGGTGGTTGTTCCTCCATCCTGGTCCTACTTGACCTCTCAGCAGCTTTTGATACCATTGACCATGGTATCCTACTGCAGCGACTTGTGGGGTTGGGGGTGGGAGGCACTGTCCTACAGTGATTCTCCTCCTACCTCTTGGGTCACTTTCAGTTTGTATGGGCAGGAGGGCAGAGGTCCTCCCCGAGGCCCCTAAATTGTGAGGTGCCTCAGGGGTCAGTTCTCTCCCCCCTACTTTTTAACATCTATATGAAGGCACTGGGTGAGATCATTCATGGCTTTGGGGTGAGATATCATCAATATGCTGATGATACCCAATTATACATCTCCACCCCAGACCACCGCAGAGATGCCCTTTCCATGATGTCCCATTGCCTGGAGGCAGTACAGGCCTGGATGGGCAGAAACAGTCTCTAACTCAATCCCTCCAAGACTGAGTGGCTGTGGATGCTGGCATCTCGGGTTTCAGAGGCCCCATCCCTTTGATGGATGGGGGAAAACTTGCCCCCGTTGATATGGCTCGCAACTTGGGTGTCCTCCTGGATGTTCGGCTAGATGGTCCTAGAAGACCATCTAACAGCCGTGACCAGGGGGGCCTTCACACAGGTTCGCATGGTGCGCCAGTTGCGCCCTTTCCTGGACCGAGATGACCTTCGCACCATCACTCAAGCCCTGGTTACTTCCCACTTGGATTACTGCAATTCCCTCTACATGGGCCTGCCCCTGAGATGCACCCGGAGACTCCAGCTGATCCAGAATGCAGCCACACGGGTTGTTAAGGGAGCCCCTCATTACTCCCATATAAAACCCCTCCTGCGTGAGCTGCACTGGTTACCAGTGGTTCTTCGGGTCCGCTTCAATGTGCTGGTTCTCACCTATAAGGCCCTACATGACTTAGGTCTGGGATATTTGCAGGATCTTCTCCTGCCTGCCTCTCACCGTCTTGTTCGCTCACACAGGGCCCTCTCCTCAGGGTTCCGATGGTGAGCCAATGTTGTCTAGCAGTGCCCAGGGGTAGGGCGTTCTCTGTGGGTGCTCCCACCCTCTGGAATGAGTTACCTACCGAGCTCCGGATGGCTCCTAATCTCCACTCCTTCCATCGGGACCTGAAGACTTGGCTGTTCAAGCAAATAGGCTGACTCTGATTCCGGGTTTTATTTATTATTAATTAGTTATTTGGTTTAAAATGGGATTTTATTGTACATGTTTCTTAACTTATGTTCACCGCCCTGAGTCCTTCGGGAGAAGGGCGGCATATAAATACATGTAATAAATAAATAAATAAATTATATTATCAAGCAGCGGTTGTGACATGTTTAAAGATTGGATCCAACTGAACAATAAAAGGGTATTAACATTAGAGGGCCACGATCTCCAGCTCGGCTGGCACACATTCCTTTGGGAAGGGGAAAAACAAAACCCATGCATATTTTCAGAGACATTTAGTGAGAGACGCTTTGATAAACATTTGGGAAAAAATTAGGAAAAATCATTACATAAAAATTCCAATTTGGCTATCAACAATGGAGACAATGATTTACTCAAATGTATTAGATTTAATACATTAATACATTAATGTGGTGAGATATTTGGAACTATTAGATGAACAAAGAGACTTAAAATCTGATCAGGACTTAAAGAATCAAGGAATAAAGATTGATTGGTGGCCCTATTTCCAAATTAGAACAAAATATAAAAAAGACTTAGAGCAATATGTGATTTATAGAAAACAATTAAAACTTGATAAAATACTATTAGGGACAGGGGGAAAAATGATAACCAAAACATATAATTTTTTCCTAAGATTTAAAATGGAAGAAGGAAATGTGAAGGAGACGATGATAAGTTGGGCTAGAAATTTCGGATACAGTATTGAATTAGACCATTGGGATAAATTATGGGAGAAAAATTATAAATTAATGATGTCAGCAGCCTACAAGGAAAACCTCTATAAAATGTTCTACCGTTGGCATTTACCACCAGCCAGATTGGCCAAAATGTTTCCAAAATGCTCACCCGAATGCTGGAGATGTAGTTATAAACAAGGAACTTTCTACCACATGTTGTGGACTTGTCCCAAAGCCAGGAAGTATTGGCATAAGATAAGGGAATGGTTGGAAGAAATAACTGAACAAAAAATTGAATTGAAGCCGGAACTATTTCTATTTGGCATTTTAGATGGGAAAATGGGTAAAAAAATTCAATACATAATATTACATATATTAACGGCAACTAGAATCATATTTACACAGAATTGGAAACAGACTAATATTCCTTCAGAGGCAATGATAATAAGAAAAGTATATGAGTTTGCAGAAATGGATAGACTGTCTATGGAATTGAAAGAGAGAGAAGAATCTGAGTACTACCAAGTTTGGAGTAGATGGTATAATTGGCTTGAGAACAGGACTAAAATTAATATATAAAATGTATAATGTATAATCTATAATCTATAATAACTATATAATATTGATGATATGATTATATGTGAGTAGATATTATTATAACTCAAACAATTGTATAATATAGGGTAGTGAGCCACACACTATACACACTATATAAATATACATCCAAGATGGCACCGCCGAAGGTGCCTCAGTGAAATGCTCTCTAATGGTTTCTTTAATTTTAATAATTCTCTGTGACTCACTACGGATTTCTTACGAGACCATCTGCTAAAAATTAAGCAATGTTTCTTTAAGGAGCAGCTTTCTGTGATCTCACACACCACCACCCCATCTTTACAAATGCAGAGGAGATTCTAACACAGGAAGAAGCCATTTCCCCGGAGCCATGGATTACCAAAAAAACCAAATGGAGGAAGTGGAGAAAGAGAGGTAAAAGAATGGGAATTTTAAACAGATTAAGGAATAGGAGAAATAAAACTCCTCTGCCTTCAATTTTCCTAACCAACATACGTTCACTTGCTAATAAGATGGATGAAATATTCCTTTTAAACAAATTCTGATTTTTACAATTCAGCAGCCCTGTGCTTCTCTGAAACCTGGTTAAATGAATCAATTGAAGATAGTAGCCTGCATATCCCAGGGTTTCAGATTCAACAATCAAGACAGAATTGCAGAAACATCTGGTAAAAAGAAGGAAGGGGGCTTATGCTTATATATCAACAGCTGGTCTCAGGATATAACTATAATATATAAATTCTGTGACGAAAACCTAGAGACATTAATTGATAATTAATGTCTCTAGGTTTTAATCACAGAAATTTTGCCCTGTGAATTTCCTCATTTCTTTTAATTGCTGTTTATGTCCCACATAAACTAGGCATTATGAACTCTAGGTGACCAAATTATGGAGCCAAATACCCCGATTCACTGGCCATTATTTTGGAAGATCTAAACAAGGCAAACTTAAGGAAAGAGCTACCAAAATACTTTCAGCGTGTCAATTGTCCCACTAGAGGCAAAAATACTTTAAACCATTGCTACACAACACTAAAAGATGCTTATCGGTCTTTACCACTAGCAGCTGTAGGACACTCTGATCATTGCATGATTCACCTTGTACCTGCTTATAGGCAAAGACTTAAAACCACAAAACCAACAATTAAATCAATGAAGACTTAGACTGAGGAGGCAAAGTTAAAGCTACAAGCTTGTTTTGACTGCACTGATTGGAATATTTTTGAAGATATCTCTGCAGACCTGGATGAACTCACAGATACTGTAACATCATATGTCAGCTTCTGTGAAGATCTATGTGTACCGACCAGGAACTTGTGAATATACAGTAACAACAAACCTTGGTTCACAGCTAAGCTTAAGCAGCTACGTCATTCCAAAGAGGAAGCCTACAGAAAAGGTAATAAAATGCTGTACAGTCAGGCCAGAAATGTATTAACAAGGGATATCAGAGCAGCAAAAAGAAGCTACTCTGAAAAGCTAAAGAATCAGTTCTCAACAAATGAAGTAGCAAACATGTGGAAAACTCTTTAAAATATCACCGGCTATGGCAAACCTCCTTCCCAGGCTGATGGAAATCAACAACTGGCAGATGACCTGAACGTGTTTTACTGCAGGTTTGAAAGGAAACTACAGCCACCTATCGCCACAACCCCCATCTCAGATACACCAACAACAGCCAAGCCTCCTACAACTGACCACATCCCATTGGGTTCACAACCCCTAGTGATCACAGAAAAGTGCAAGACCTATTTCACAGACAAAAGCCAGGAAAAGCTCCAGGCCCAGACAAGATAACTCCTTCTTGCTTAAAAGTCTGTGCTGACCGATTGGCCCCTATCTTCACCCATATCTTCAATAAATCGCTAGAGATGTGCTTTGTTCCTTCTTGCTTCAAACACTCTACTATCATCCCAGTGCCGAAGAATCCCACTATTAAGGAACTGAATGACTACAGACCAGTTGCTCTAACATCTGTAGTCATGAAAACCTTTGAAAGGCTAGTGCTGTCCCACTTGAAAACCATCATGGATCCACTGTTAGACCCCTTGCAATTTGCATACTGAGCAAACAGATGATGCTGTTAATATGGCTCTGCACTACATCCTGCAACATCTTGAATCTCCAAAGGCCTACGCTAGGGTCCTCTTTGTAGACTTTAGTTCAGCATTCAATACCATCATTTCAGACACTCTTCTAACTAAGCTAAACCAGCTACAGGTACCTGAACACACTTGTAAGTGGATCATAAGCTTCCTAACGAACAGGAAGCAGCAGGTGAAGCTAAGCAGAATCACATCAGAAAGCTGTATAATTAGGACTTCCGGTGGGACTGCGACATTGCCGGACGCTTCTTTTTGAAGCGCCAGCCCAGGGCTTCGTAGAACTGCAAGAACAGCGACTATCGGCTGTCTTGCGGTTTGAAAACTTTTCCCCTGGTATGAGGGGGGAAAGTGAGTAGACGGGTGGGGTAGAGCTCCCTGAAAGTGCCAGATTTCACCCATAATCTGGCGCTTGAAGATGAGAGCTCCCCGCTAAGCCTGTCAGTACTCCGGACCCTGGATGCCTCTGCTTTGCAGAGCTAGATGTCGTTACCATCCCAGCACCAACTTTAAACAGATATTTTTTGAATCAAGCTGGCAGAGCACAAGCAGTATGAATGAAACAGCAAGTATTTGTTTTTCCTTTTAACTCCAAAGATTTACTTTCTTTAAAAGATTCTTCCTAAGCTGAAAGTGAAAGCAAGATGGCGTTTGAGTTTTAACGGGGCGTGAAGAAGTGAAAGCTAAAAGTAATTATTGACAAGCCCCTGTTTGAAACGTAAAACTCCTTTTTGAAAAGTGGATGTAACAAGAAAGGAATAATAATAATTGAAGCAGCAATACAAATTACAAATTGTAAAGGATCCCTTTTTTTTTCTTCTTGAAACTCTTTTTTTCTTTTTTCTTCCCCCTTTTTTTTCTGTCCTTCTGGAAGGGAAGGAAGAAGGGGGGCAAGATGGCTGGGCTTTTTGAAAACAAAGAAAGCAAAGGAGGATTATTTAACCCTCAATGGTCTGATTTTGAGGAAGCTTTGAGTTCAATTACCTCTGCTTTATTGAAAAGAATTGATACTATATTTCAAGCTTCTCAAGCTGGAAACAATGAAATACATGGAAATACTGAGTTGCAATCTAGCAGTGGGGGATTGAATGAAGAGTTGGGAGATGCAAAAAAACAACAACAGATTATAGCAGATTTTACTGAAGAGAGAAAGATGAATGCTGTGCAAAATAAGGAGCAAGAAGTGTTGGAAGCTGATGAAATTTTGGTTCCACGATTTTTTTTTATAAAACTCAATCTGCACTTAAAGAGTTGTTTCCAGAAGAAGCTACATTTCTGCAAAAATTTTAGATTGGAGAAATGGAAAATAACCCTGCTTGATGAGATGATGGTCCTTAAAAAGTATTGTTTAACTGTTTAAAGATTTTGAATTTTTTGGAAAAAGAAAAAAAAACAGACAGCAGTTTAATGCCAGTTAACTAAGCGATGAGCGACGACGAGGAGGCAACCTACAGCTGTATTGGAATATTTGAGAAGAATAAACAGATCACAGCAATGCTGGTGTATTGGGTTGTGAAATATGCCCTGACTTGAATTGTTTGGATTATTTTATTAAGGACTGCAACAAATTTGGACTTAATTGCAATCGCAGAAGTTCTATTGAATATAGCAAATCGAAGTTTCCTGCTTGATGGTAATGAATATAAGGCAAAAGGATTATGGACCTAGGGAAATTGCACTTGATCTGGTGGTTTCCCTAATATGTCTGATGAATTTATTAATCTAATTTTTGACTGGATTTGATGGATATCATTTCAAATATAATTACAATTACAAAGTCACTCGGGGGCTTTTTTTTTATATACAGAAGCAATTTTTATTTAGGTGGGTAGACGTAAATGAAGATATCTTATATGCTGTTGGAAGATGTGAAGACAAGAAGATTAGCAATTGGTTCAATCTAGTATGAAGAATTTAAATGATTGATAAAGTTCTTAAATGATGTTCTTAGTTGATTTGTTAATATGTATTGATATAAGAGGTTTGATTATTAATTAAAAAATTATTGTTAATATTATTTCTTATTAAGTGTTTTAATTATAATTGGACCTTGATGGTTTAAAAGTGAAGGACGGAAGAGTTTATATAGTATTTTTTTTTTAAATCTGGGGTTTTTTGAGTGAGGGTTTCCTTTTTTGTTGTTGTTGTTGTTGTTGTTTTGTTTTAAATGAAAGAAGTTATAAAATATTTTGTTAAATTGTATAGACCTAATAATTTGTTAAGTAACAATTAGCCAAATTGAGTAATGATAGGTTTGATTAGATAATACTTAATTGTTTTAATTGCTGTAATTATAAATGGAGATAATTTTGTTGAATTAGATGGAATAAGGAGAAAAAAGACTTGCTTTCCTTTTATCTATTTGTTTAATGATCATGATTATAATAAGTGTGAAATGGAGTTTAATTTAGAGAATGTAAGCTGTATTTTATTTTGTACTTGCTCTGGGAAGTCGGGGGGGTGGCTGGGGAGGGGGGGAGAAAATGTATGTAAAACTTTTAAAACTTTTTCAATTAAAAAAAATGAAAAAAAGCTGTATAATTAGCACAGGGGCCTCCCAAGGCTGTGTACTCTCCCACTTCTCTTCTCTCTGTATACCAATGACTGCATCTCTAACGATCCATCTGTTAAACTACTGAAGTTCGCAGATGACACAACAGTGATCGGTCTCTAGGACTTCCGGTTTGGCATCACGGGGATACAGTCGGGGAAATGGCAGGGCTCTGATGAGCCCCGCCAAAACCCCGATTGGCTAACCGCCACTGACAAGTCTGTGGACCTGACTTGTCAGGTCCCCTTGGGCGGCCAAGAGGAACGGGCAAGTTCCTCAGAGGCCAGAGACAACCCTCTAAGTCAGCAGCGGGGGACAGCAGCCATGGCGGCTGCCTCGAGACTGCGACAGATCAGAACAAGCAAAGTGCAGGAGGAAGGAAGAAAGGACGAAGTGCTTTGGAGCCGGGTGAGTGACACCAGCCCAAGCGAGAACAACGCGTTAATGAGGACATTTATAAATAAGACCCCCAGCCTTACTAGCGGCTGAAGATCTGAGGGGCTTGAAGATTTAGGGGGGGGGAAAGTGAAAGAAGTTTAAACTCTTTAAGAATCTTATTTCACCACTGATTGATTGGAGGGAATTGCTTATTAATTAAGTAGAGCTGGATATTTGAACTTTTTTGCTAAAACTGAAATGAACTTCAAAAGAGAGAAGCGAAAGTAAGGATTTGCCACCTTTAAAAGCCAGACAAAGAGATCAAACGGATTGCTACATAAATACTTCAAAATGGTGATTGAAGCTGTGACTAAGTGACTAAGTGACTAAGTGACTAAGTGACTAAGTGAAAGTGTTGATTGTGGAAACTTGTTTTTCTTTCTGAAAAGAACCTACTTGACTTGTTACATATTGTGGATTACCTTGAAAAGAACTATGGCTTTTTAAACTTTGAAGATTCCTATTCTGTCGTTTGATGGCTTTACAAAGAAAGAAGAAATACAATGTTTGATAAACTTTTAACTAACTAGCGCAGCAACAGAAGTCTTAGCGTAGGACCAGAAGTTGAGAAGCTGATGTTTTACTGGAAACAGACTTTATAACGGAATCAAAAAGAATATGCAGAGTTTTAAGCATGGAAGTATTGACTTTGAATTGAAATGTATGTGAACAGATAAGGAAAAGAAAAAGAAAAACAGATAAATTGAATAGCAATGTTTGAATGTTTAATTGTTTAAATGCTTCAAAACTTAAATGAGCTTTAAATAAAAATAAGAAGTGTTTATGGTAAACAAAGATAGAAATATTATAAAAATAGAAATGGGAAGCTAAAGTAACTAAAAGTGATATGTTCATAAAAGCATAACTTGTTGTAACCTGCTTAGTTTTAATTTGATAACAAAGTGGTGGATGATAATTATGATTAATTGTTAATGATTTTTGATGATGTATTAAGGTACACAGATGGAAATTATAATTGTGATTGCATTTAATATATGTTGGGAATGATTAATATTAAGAAATAAATGGGGAAACATCCTGGAAGAGTACAGTTGGAAATAGTGGATTAATAGACATATGGAAAAAGAAATTTTTAATAAGTTAGTAGAATAGAAGTTGGAGTTAATGGAGGAGAACATGATGAGAAATCAGCCAAATAATGAAATGCTGGAAATTAGCTAAATAATAGGTGGAGTTGAGGAGGAGAATGCTATTAATCAGCCAAATAAAAGGTGGAGTTAAGGAGGAGAATGCTGTTAATCAGCCAAAACAAAATATGCTGGAAATCAGCCAAAACAATGGAAAATGCTGGTAATCAGCCAAATAAAAGGGGGAGTTAAGGAGGATAATATGCTGAAAACTCAGTCAAAATATGCTATGCTGGAAATCAGCCAAATAATATGTGGAGTAATGGAGGAGAATGAGGAGAATATATTGAAGAATAATAATTAATAAGGGGTGAAAAAGAAAATGTTGGGTGATAATTAAAATGAAATGGTAAATTTTGAGATTTCTGTATAAAAGTTTAAGAACATGATAGGATAGATTGGGTTTAGAAAACGAGAAAAATAGAAAGAAATTTTGATTAAAATGGAAATAAGAATTGAGTTGTATACACTTGGAAATTAAGATTTGTGGTGATAAAATTGTAAGGTAAATATATAGATTAATAGAATAGATTGTCTTTGTGTTTAATGTTGATGCTAAAAGGAGCAAGGGATAAAAAATTTAGATAAAGCAGTATTGAATTTTGATTAATAATTGAATTTATAATTGAATATAAAAAGGAGTTTTGCCTTAGTAGGAGATTAGGATGTATGATGAGATAATAGAAAAATTTATTAAGATGTTGGAATTTATGCTAAAATTGTTTGTTTCTTATTTGTTAAATTAGTGTACCCATTTGTGACTGGATCAAGACTTCGTTCTTGAAAAAATTTTCTTTTTTATGTTTATGTTGGAAAAAAATAAAAAATTCTTTACAAAAAACAAAACAAAACAGTGATCGGTCTCATTCGAGACAATGATGAATCCGCATAAAGATGGGAGGTTGAACAACTAGCCTTGTGGTGCGACCAAAACAATCTGGAACTGAGCACACTCAAATCCGTAGAAATGGTGGTAGACTTTAGGAGAAACCCTTCCATATTTCCACCTCTCACAATACTAGACAACACAGTATCAACTGTAGAGACCTTCAAATTTCTAGGTTCTATCATATTGCAAGATCTAAAATGGACAGCTAACATCAAAAACATTAAAAAGCACAACAAAGGATGTTCTTTCTGTGCCAACTGAGAAAACTCAAACTGCCCAAGGAGCTGCTGATACAGTTCTACAAAGGAATTATTGAGTCTGTCATCTGCACCTCTTTAACTGTCTGGTTTGGATCTGCAATCCAACAAAACAGACACAGACTTCAGAGAATAATTAGAACTGCAGAAAAAACAATTGCTACCAACCTGCCTTCCATTGAGGACCGCATGAGTCAAAAAGAGGGCTGTGAAAATATTTACAGACCCCTCACATCCTGGACATGAATTGTTTCAACTTCTACCCTCACAACGACACTATAGAGCACTGCACATCAGAACAACTAGACACAAGAACATTTTTTCCTGAATGCCATCACTCTGCTAAACAAATAATTCCCTCAACACTGTCAAACTATTTTCTAAATCTGCACTACTATTAATCTTCTCATTGTTCCCACTACCAATCTCCTTCCACTTATGACTGTATGACTATAACTTAGTTGCTTCTATCCTCACGATTTATATTGATATTGTTTCCTGATTGCTCATTTGTACCCTATGACTATGATTAAGTGTTGTACCTTATGATTCTTGATCAACATATCTTTTATGTACACTGAGAGCATATGCACCAAGACAAATTCCTTGTGTGTCCAATCACACTTGGCCAATAAAAAATTCTATTCTATTCTATTCTATTCTATTCTATTCTATTCTATTCTATTCTATTCTATTCTATTCTACTCTACTCTACTCTACTCTACTCTACTCTACTCTACTCTACTCATATATATATAACGTGCAACAGGGAGTTGCAGAAAAAAAGCCCAGCACTTGTGAATGAGATTTCACAGAACCAGGGCGGCAGAAAATCATAGTTTACATAGGTAGAAACCTGTCTAGATAGAAAAGCACATGAAGCCTATGAAAGAGAAAAAGAAACATTGTATCTTTAACAGGGAAGTTTTTAAAAAGGGTGTGGCTCACTGACGAAGTCAAAAAAGACAGAAATGGTCCATCTGAGTCTCCCAGAGTGCAACAGGGAGTTGCAGAAAAAAAGCCCAGCACTTGTGAATGAGATTTCACAAAACCAGGGCAGCAGAAGGTCATAGTTTACGTAGGTAGAAACCTGGCTAGATAGAAAAGCACATGAAGCCTACGAAAGAGAAAAAGATATAAATATATATATATATATATATATATATATATATATATATATATATATTCGTTTTCGTAGATTTTCACGGGTAGAGGTATGCAAGTTTTGGTGTATTCGTGTCTTTTCCCGTGTAAGATTGAGAGTATCTTAGCAACATTTCAACGAGGTCGAAGGGGTGTGTGGGGGATCCCCACACAAAGCAAACTGACACACGCCATGAACACATGGCAAGACCTCAAACTCGGAGCCAAACCAAAGCCCGGGATATGGCATCACAGCCATCTGCTCAGGACATTACATCAAAAAACTCAGGATATCACAACACTAGAACTCAGGATGTTAACACACAGCCCATTACCCAGGTCATTAAAACACAAAAGACTAATGGGCACACATCAAGGACCTCACCCACACAGGATGTTACAAAACAGCCGACTAATCTGCAAATATTAGCTCCATCAAATAATCAAGATATAACAACACAGGCAACCAACCTGCTCACAGCAACAAAGCCAGCACCCCACACCTCCCCACCAGTATTTATAGAGAGACAGCAGCTCCAATCATGCTTTCCTCGCACAAGCACGAAGCCGAAGACACCAGCCTGAAGATGATGAGTGGGGCCTCGTCGAAACGTTGCCAAGATACTCTCAATCTTACACAGGAAAAGACCCGAATACACTAAAACTTGTATACCTCTACCCATGAAAATCTACGAAAACAAATATCTTACCTCTACAGGGAGGAAACCTTCCTGCTGACTAGGACCTATGAGAAACTCGAAGTCCAAAGAGCTACCATCTTATGTGACCTCACATTCCTATGCAACTGCCGAGACAAAAATGTAATCCCCACATGCTTCCAATTAAAATTCCATTGTAAAACCTCAGCCACCAAAAGGATCCTAAAAAGAATCGAATTAGCCCTAATCAGAAACGAACTCCACAGGAAAAGATTCCTACTAGACCAAACCAACAGGGTCCTACTCACTCTTCACCTCAAACTCAGCAACAAAATCCACCCAGCACTCTGGGACAAATCCAAACAACTAGCCCTCTGGAGAGCCGAAACAGAAACCTCTCACAAGACAGACACACACACCAACAAACTCCACACACTAGAAAAACACCAGAAGCCCAACCCCCCTCCACAGCAACTCATGAAACAAACAGTACATAACATATCAGACAGGACCCTCACCATAGCAGAAACCAATGCCCTTTCCAAAGGATTCAACTTTGCTGTCGCCCCAAACACATCCCCATTGAAAACATCATATGCGGAGTTGAAGCTAGCCTAACCAAAATCAACCCAGATTTTATTGAAGCCAATAAAATCAAACTTGAAGTCACCAATGTCCTCTGCTCCAGCAATCCACCCAGAAACAACTTACAGAAAGAAGAATAAAAAGCACTCACCAACTTGAGGAAAGGCAATAACATAATCAATCTCCCAGCAGACAAAGGTAATGCCACAGTGGTGATGAACACATCTGACTACCAACCTAAACTATCCAACCTACTCCAAGACCCCGCTTACAAACTTCTAAACACAGACCCCACCACCTACCTGAAAAAAAACCACCAAATCCAAAATAAAAGCCTATCCCATCAGTGAAGAGAACCAGCAAAGAATTATCCCCAGAGAGAAATCATCCAGATGCCCCAAGCTCTATGGCCTCCCCAAGATACACAAAGAAGGAACACCACTCAGACCAAAAGTCAGCTCCATAGGCTCACCTCTACAGAATCTTGCCAAATTTCTTGCCAAACAACTTCAGCCCTACGCAGAATCCATCACCTCACACATACAAAACTCATTCCACTTCATAGAAACAATAAAGAAACAAAATCTACAACCCAGCGACCTACTCGTGAGCTTGGATGTCATATTCCTCTTCACCCAAATACCTATTAAAAAAGGCTTGACAGCTATCCAAAACAAATACAACCCCCCCAAGCACATCCTAGATCTGACCAACCACTGCCTAACCAACACATACTTCTTCCACAATGGACAAAGATACAAACAGATAGAAGGAGCACCTATGGGATCACCCTTCTCACTCGTCATCGCAAACCTATACATGGAACACTTTGAAACCAACGCTTTAGATAAATCTGAAGAAAAACCCAAACTCTGGCTTAGATATGTAGATGACACTTTTGTAATTTGGCCATGTGGAAAGGAAAAACTGGACAACTTCCTCACACATTTCAACAGCCTACACCCCAAAATACAATTTACTATGGAAATAGAAGCTAACAACCAACTCCCCTTTCTGGACGTCCTAATCTACAAAAAAACCAACGGCTCCCTAGGACATACCATCTACCAGAAAAAAACACACACCAATCGCTACTTAAACACACAATCACATCACCACCCTGCACAGATCAACTCCGTAGCCAAGAGTCTCCTCTCCAGAACCAAATGCCTAGCTGACAAAGACCACCTGAAAACTGAATTACACACTCTCATAAACGAATAAATCTCTAACTGATTCCAAAGAAACACAATTACCAACCTAATCCAAAGGGAGACACCCCCCAAGAACCAAGACACAGAACAGGATAACCGCATCGCCCTCCTCCCTTACATCAAAGGCACCACAGATAAAATCAGCAAAATTCTCCACAAACACAATATCAAGACAGCCTTCTGCACTGACCAAAAAATAGCCAACATCTTAAGAAACCCCAAAGACAAGATCCAGCTAGAAAACCAAGGAGTCTATGAAATACCATGCAAAATCTGCCCAGCCACATACATTGGACAAACTAATAGGAGAATAAATGCACGCATTGCAGAAAACAAGAACGCAATCAGAAAAGAAGAAAAAGCTTCCTCCCTTTTCCAGCACCTTAAAATAACAGGACACGAAATTGACTTTGAAGGAACCAAATTAATCTCCAAAACTGAACACTTCAACAAAAGAATAATCATGGAAGCCATCGAAATAGAGAAACACCCCCATAACATGAATAAACACGATGATACCTCGCACCTACCAGACATCTGGAAACTAGCCCTAGTCAACAGAAGAGTCCCAGCCATGAAAATTAACACCGGACCCAAGATAACACATGACACCACCACCAATCATCCTTACCAGATTCAAACCCAAACCCATCCCATAGACGAAATACAACCACCATCCAGAAACCAGACCACGGCAGCATCACCAGCTACTGCACCCCCCTCTGATCCCCACACAAAGCAAACTGACACATGCCATTGAGACAGAAGGGTCTTGTATTATACCTACTGTATATTAATCTAAGTATTGTATCATGCACAGTATTATATTGTTTTCTTAGGTACTGACGTTGGAGCAGAAGTTATGTTGTAAACCTCAGGAAAGTACAAGGAACAGAAATAAGGAACTTGTTAAATGTACTGATGAGCTTAATGACCTATGTTCTATATCATCCCTGTAACGAACTTTTATTAAGAAATATATTACCAGAAGTGTTCACAGAAAGTAACAGATGGTGTACCCATATATGGAAATAGAATCAGAAGCGTAATGCCTCTGGCATGGCTAGAATTGCAAAAGGTATAAAAGGTATACCTTGGGTGTAGCCCAGGGTTCAGAATCTGACATGTGAATGCTCCGAACCTTTGCTAGCAAATAAACCTGTGTTCTCCAACTTTTGTGGAGCTCCAACTCTTGTCTCCTGCATTTGAGAAAGTGGGTTTTCCCGCTACATTTCTGGCACCCAAGATGGGACACAACAAGTCATTGGGACTCTCTGGAGGGTCACCCCTCTGCCAGGGGCCTTGTTGAGTTAGAGGGAACTTCCCAGGCGCCATTGGACACTTTGTTCCGAGGGACTTCCCAGTGACGCAGGACCCCTGCAGCGGCAGTTGACGCCTCCAAGAACCACTTGGAAAGGGAACAGAGACCAGGCCAAGTTATAGCCAGCCAGAGGACAGGAGAACAAGCCTGCAGGCAAGTATTGAGGAATAGGAATAATCCCTCCCTGTAAACCAGGGACGGAGGAGGGGACTGATCACCCTCTCTTAAGAGGTAAAGGTACTCTCTCTTATGAGTTAAAAGGGGGGGAAGGTTGTCAAGTGCGCTTGATGTGAGTGTCTACTGCGGTTCCCAATGGTGACTGTTGAGTGTCCAGCGCCTTGGGCCAGTAGGAAGTAATTGGTGTTTGCAATTCCCATCGGAGACCATGATTTTCTGGCTCCCTGAGTCAGACATGAGTGTGTGAAATAACTCCCTCTGTGTTATCCCGAGAGGAAGGACCCCTTACCTTCCTCTCATCCCTTTTCCTCATTTGTCTTGTCTGGTGCCACGGGAGGAATATGGTAGGGGGAGGAAGTGTGCCCCTCACTCCATTAGAGTGCATGTTGCAGCATTTCAAAATTGCTTATGTCAGTCAAGACTACAGCATTAAGTGGAGCAAACAGAGGTTGAGGGTCTTCTGTGAGGTAGGCTGGCCTGATAAGGGAACATTAGATCCCACTATTGCTTTAAAGGTACTCCAGTTAGCGTTCCACCCCACATTAGGACACCTAGACCAAGTCCCCTACATTGATGTGTGGCTCGCCTTACTTCAAAGACCTCCCCCTTGGATTCAGAAATGCAACATTGAACAATGTAGATTCCTAGTCTCACGCATCTTGCCACCCCGAGAGGGAAAAGATTAGGATTGCAGTATCAAAGATAGTGAAGCCTGATCTACCCCAAGGTTGCACTTTTGAAGTATATGTCAATGAACGCTTCCCTATGAAGGATCCCTTGTGGAGTCCAAATGGCCAATTACGGGCAATTCAGGACTATCAACATTTGGTGGCGCAGGCAGTCCATGCAGCAGGAAAACCAGCTGTTAGCCCGTCCAAACCTTCCCTGGTGATGCAAGAAGCCACTGAGAGTCCGGAAGCTTTTTATACTCGGTTGTTGGAGGCATACCAAATGTATACTCCTATTGATCCAACAGCGCCTGAAACTTCTCGAATGCTTGCCATGACCTTTATATCACAAAGTGCCCCAGATATATGTAAAAAGTTAGGAAGACTGGAGGGAGCCCTGGGAAAGCCTATGAGTGAGTTGATGGAAGACTTTTGTCAATCGTGACAAGGTGGAGGAAAGGAAGCAGGACAAAAAAAAATGCAATGAAAAGCTGAATTGCTGGCTGCTGCTATGATGGGGGTGCCAAGAGGAAGGGGAGGTGGCAGAGGCAAAGGGTATGGAATGGGTTTGGGACGTAACCAGTGCACCATATGTAAGAAAGAAGGGCAGTGGAAGGGTGAGTGCCCGGAAAAGGATAAGGAGGAAGGACAAGAAGGAAGAAGAGGCAGGTTTGTGAAGAACTATAGAGGTGGCCTAGGGAGAAGCCAGGGAGGGAGAGGATGAAGAGAAGGATTTTCAAAAGCCCCTCCCCTCATAGGCCTGGCAGAAGTGGAGGAATGGGACTGAGACCGACCGGGTTCAGCCTGCCTCCTGGAACCTGTGGTCAGTTTAAAATAGGAGGCAAACCTATCTCCTTCCTTGTGGAGACAGGGGCCGCTCGTCCAGTTCTAACCCAGCCTCTGAGCCAAGCTTCCCCCTACTCCATCAATATCCAAGGAGTGATGGAGAAGAAAACAACAGTATGCCTGGACACAGTTACCCCAAGGATTCAAGAACTCCCCAACTCTTTTCGGGGCTGCACTGGGAAAAGATTTGACGGCCCTGGAAATCCCTGACCCAGATGTCTTATTACAATATGTAGATGATTTGTTAGACACAGGCCAGATGGAAAATGACTGTTGGTGAAATGCCCACAACCTGCTCCATCTCTTGCAAGAGCTGGGCTACAAGGCATCCAGGAAAAAAGGCATAACTAGTCTTACAAAAGGTCAGATATTTGGGATACAACATTGAGCCTGGGAAGAGGACTCTGTGACATGAGAGAAAGGAAGCTATTTGTCAACTCCCCACACCCAGAAATAGAAAAGACTTGAGGGGTTTTGGGGGGGGCTGCAGGCTTCTGTCGCATCTGGACCTCCAATTTCAGTTTAATTGCAAAACCTCTCTATGAAGTTATAAGAGGAAGTGATAAGGAACCTCTGCAATGGGAAAAAGAGGAAGAGAAAAGTTTCACAACTTTAAAAGACACTTTAATGCAAGCTCCCAGTTTAGGACTACCCAATTTAGACAAGCCGTGTCAGCTGTTTGTCAACACTAAACAGACCGTAGCAGTCGGAGTTCTCACCCAGAAAATGGGAACTTGGCATCACCCCATTGCTTATCTGTTGAAGCAGCTGAATATTGTAGTAAGAGTATATTGTAGTAAGAATGGCTATTTGAAAACCCTGGCAGGCACGGCGTTGTTAACACAAGAAGCTAGTAAATTAACTTTTGGCCAGGAATTGGATATCTACACCCCCCATGCCCTCAAAGCTGTCTTAGAAACCAAAGGACATTTGTGGTTGACCAACCCCCGCATGCTGAAATACCAAGGTTTAATTATGCACAACCTCATGATCAAGTTAATACAATTTACTACATTGAATCCAGCCATATTGCTGCCTGAACCAGATTTAAAAGCTACTCACGATTGTATTCAGACTATTGAGGAAACCTATTCCAGCCATCCAGATATGACTGATGTTCCGCTTTCCAACCCCGACTTTACTCCATACACAGATGGCACCAGTTTTGTGCAGGAGGAAATACGGAAAGCTGGGTATGCTGTTGTAACTCTTGAAGATGTATGGGAAGCTAAGCCCCTCCTTCCTGGTACAAGTGCTCAGAATTGCATGCTTTGACTCGAGCTTTGGAACTTGCGGAAGGCAAACGTGTCAACATTTATACAGACTCTAAATATGCCTTCTGGACAATGCAAGTGCATGGGGCCATATACAAGGAGAGGGACCTTATTACGGCTGGGGGAAAAGACATTAAGTACGGGCCTCAGATCCTACGACGGTTGGACAGCGTCTGGGCCCCCCGGGGAGTGGCTGTTATGCACTGTAGAGGACACCAGAAGACAGCATCAGAGACACAGCAAGGCAATAATAAGGCCGACCAGGAAGCTCGTCGAGCCGTGCTGAAGCCTTTAACTATACAAGCTAACTGTTTAACTCTATGGGTCCCGGATGAACAAATTAGACCTAATTATTCTAAGGAGGAATTGCAACAAGCTAAGGAACTTGAGATGACATTGGAAGAGGGATGGTGGATTCTCCTGACCAGCGCGTTTTGGTCCCGGGACATATGGCATGGGATACTGTGCAACAAGTCCATAAGCAATTACATTTGGGAAAGACTGCATTGGCCAAGGCCCTGCTACGAGAAGTATACACCAATAAGATCCACAGCATTGCTGCCAATGTCTGTATGAGATGTGAAATCTGTGCAGCCAATAATCCCAGACAAGGGCCCCAACCACCTCAAGGACATCAACCCACAGGAAGTGATCCTTTTGATATCCTGATGATTGATTTTACAGATATGCCAAGGTCAGGTCAACATCGTGCAATGTTAGTTCTTATTTGCACATATACTGGATGGCCTGAGTGCATACCAACAAGGACCAAGAAATGTTTTAGTAGGGATGACACAGGAAAACCAATTTGGCTAAATAAAGGTCCTTAAAAGAAAAAGTGGAGTTCAAACTTGCTCATGAGACCCTGGCAAGGTGCAAATGATGTGTGAACAAAAGTCTCTATACATTTTGGATCTTTAAAAATAGGCCAGTATCTGCTGGGAGATCTAAAATGGATGGAGATCTTCGTCCTCGGAATTCGGCCAGGGTACCAGTGAATGATGAAGTTGGAAATATCCGGTCCAAGAGGGCAGCCATTGACACTTCCTTGATTGAAAAGGTTAAAATAGGTCATTGGAAGGATGTTGAATGGCCACCGGAGAGAATCATTGAGGTGTATGGACCAGCCATCTGGGCAGAGGATGGCACCTACGGGTATCGGATCCCCATCTACCTGTTAAACCGCTTGATTAGGCTACGGGCTGTTGTAGAAATAATTACTAATGAAACTGTGAAAGGCCTCACCAAATTAGCTGCTGAGAGCGTGAAGTCTTGAACATATATCATGCAAAACCGCTTAGCTTTAGATTACCTCCTAGCCAAGGAAGGAGGGGTGTGTGGTAAATTTAATTTGTCTAATTGCTGTATTGAGATCGATGACAATGGCAAGGTCATTATGGAAATAACAGATAAAAAGGTCAAAATAGCACACGTCCTGGTTCAAACTTGGAAAGGGTTTAATTTAGCTGATGCCTTTTCAGGTTGGTTCCCTAAACCGCCGGAACTGCAAGCTATTGTGGCATTGATTGGGTTAATAGCTGCTCGATGTGTAATTTTACCCTGCATTCTTCAAATTTTTGCTCACACAATTTCTAACAGTCTCTCTCTACTCGTGGATAAGAAGGCCACAGCTCAGGCGATGGCTTGGTGGGAGTATGAGAAACTTAGCTCAACGGAGGATGACCTCCCTGTTTATGAAACTCCACAGTAATCAGGAGATTTAGGTGGAGTTCCAAAGGGGGGAATGAGACAGAAGGGTCTTATACTATACCTACTGTATATTAATCTAAGTATTGTATCATGCACAGTATTATATTGTTTTCTTCGGTACGGATGTTGGAGCAGACATTATGTTGCAAACCTCAGGAAAGTACAAGGAACAGAAATAAGGAACTTGTTAAATGTACTGATGAGCTTAATGACCTATGTTCTATATCATCCCTGTAACAAACTTATTGTATATTAAGAAATATATTACCAGAAGTGTTCATGGAAAGTAACAGACGGTGTACACATATATGGAAATAGAGTCAGAAGCGTAACGCCTCTGGCATGGCTAGAATTGCAAAAGGTATAAAAGGTATACCTTGGGCGTAGCCCAGGGTTCGGAATCTGACATGTGAATGCTCTGAATCTTTGCTAGCAAATAAACCTGTGTTCTCCAACTTTTGTGGTCTTGTCTCCTGCATTTGGGAAAGTGGGTTTTTCCACTACACCATGAACACATGACAAGACCTCAAACTCAGAGCCAAACCAAAGCCCGAGATATGGCATCACAGCCATCTGCTCAGGACATTACATCAAAAAACTCAGGATATCACAACACTAGAACTCAAGATGTTAACACACAGCCCGTTACCCAGGTCGTTAAAACACAAAGACTAATGGGCACACATCAAGGACCTCACCTACACAGGATGTTACGAAACAGCAGACTAATCTGCAAACATTAACTCCATCAACTAATCAAGATGTAACAACACAGGCAACCAACCCACTCACAGCAACAAAGCCAGCACCCCACACCTCCCCACCAGTATTTATAGAGAGACGGCAGCTCCGATCATGCTTTCCTCGCACAAGCACACCAGCCTGAAGATGACGAGTGGGACCTCATCAAAACGTTGCCAAGATACTCTCAATCTTACCCGGGGAAAGACCCGAATACACCAAAACTTGCACATAGATAGATAGATAGATAGATAGATAGATAGATAGATAGATGTTTTCTGAGGTTTTTGCGGGTATTTGTATGTAGGTCTTTGGTTATTCGGGTTTTCTCCCACGTAAAATTGGAAGTACCAATCAAAGAAGCCTTGACAGCTATCCAAAACAAATACAACCCCCCCAAGCACATCCTAGATCTGACCAACCACTGCCTATCCAACACATACTTCATCTATAATGGACAAAAATACAAACAAATAGAAGGAGCACCCATGGGATCACCCCTCTCACCTGTCATTGCTAACCTCTACATGGAACACTTTGAAACCTAAGCTCTAGAAAAATCTGATCACAAACCCAAACTTTGGCTCAGATACGTAGATGACACCTTCATAATCTGGCCACACGGGAAAGAAAAACTGGACAGCTTCCTTACATACCTCAATAGCCTACACCCCAAAATACAGTTCACCATGGAAACAGAAACTAACAACCAACTTCCCTTCCTGGATGTCTTAGTCTACAAGAAATGCAATGGCTCCCTAGGACACACCATCTACCAGAAGAAAACTCACACAAACCGCTATCTGCACACACTCTCACACCACCACCCAGCACAGATCAACTCTGTAGCCAAGACATTCAACTCCAGAACAAAACGCTTAGCTGATGAACAACACCTAAAAACCGAACTACACACTCTCACTAACGTACTAACATCCAATGGATTCCAAAGAAATAAGATTACCAACTTAATCCAAAAAGAAACCCCCACTAAAATCCAGGACAGAGAACAAGAAAATGGCAAAGCCCTCCTCCCATACATAAAAGGCACCACAGACAGAATTAGCAAGATCCTCCACAAACACAACATCAAGACAGCATTCTGCACAAACCAAAAAATTTCCACCATCCTAAGAAACCCCAAAGACAAAATTGAGTTAGAAAACCAAGGTGTATATGAAATCCCATGCACCATTGCCCCACCACATACATCGGACAAACCAATAGAAGAATAAGTGCACGCATTGAAGAACACAAGAACTCAGTCAGAAAAGAGGAACCAACTTCTTCCCTGGTCCAACACCTTAAAGCCACAGGACATGAAATTGACTTTAAAAAGACCAGAACCGTCGCCAAAACTGAACACTTTAACAACAGAATAATCAGAGAAGCCATCGAGATAGAAAAACGCCCACACAGCATGAATAAACGAGATGATACTTCCCGCCTACCAGCCATTTGGAAACCCGCCCTCATTGACAAACGAGTCCCTAACACAAAGAATGACACCAGACCCACACTCACAAAAACCACACAGGATATCACCACCACACTTCCATGCAAAAAGCAAACCCAGACCCACATTGATGATGAGGCACGACCACAGACCAGAAGCCAGACCACAGCTGCATCATTGGCCACTTTAAACCCCTCCAATCCATACATGAAGCAAACTGACACCCACCATGAAGATGTGGCACGACCACGAACGCGAAGCCAAACAACAGCAATGCAGCTCACCAGCTCAAATCCCCCTGCAACTCAGACTAACCCGAGCACAGCCAAGCCCCCACCCAAACAGAGCACACCCCCATCCAATCAGAGCACAGCCAACCCCCCCATCCAATCAGAGCACAGCCAGGCCCCCAACCAATCAAAGCACACCTCCACCCAATCAGAACACAGCCATGCTCCCACCCAATCAGCTCCCACCCCCACTGGCAGTTAAAAGGAAGAAACAGCTGCGATCACACATTGCTCCTGGAAGCATGAAGCCGAGAACACCAGCCTGAAGATGACGAATGAGACTTCATCGAAACGTTGCCAAGACACTTCCAATTTTACGTGAGAGAAAACCCGAATAACCAAAGACCTACATATATATGTATATGTATATGTATATGTATATGTATATGTATATGTATATGTATATATGTATATATGTATATATGTATATATGTATATATGAAAATATAAATGTTTGAAGAATTCTTGTTTTATATTCTTTTTTTCCTTCCCTTCTATGGTGTATAGCTCCCTTCTCATCTTGCAATTGATGTATTATTTTTTTCCCCTTTTCTTTTTTTAATTTGTAAGCTAACCATCACCCCGGCTTATTTGTGTGCTCAAAAAAACTTTGTTTTGCCATTTTAACTTTTTGTACCATTTCTTCTTGTGTCGTCAAGTTGAGTTTATGGTTTATTAAGTTTCTTTTTTCTTTTCTTTTACTATTTTGGGGTTCTTTCTGCAAGTCTAATTCCAATCTTTTGAGTTCTTCCTGTAGTGTACCGTGCTTTTGTTTCGTTTTCTTATTTCTTCTTGCTGCATATGTTATTGTCAATCCTTGGATATATGCTTTTGTTGTATCCCACAAATTTTGTAATGATGTTCTTTTCTATTTACCTTGAAGAAGAGTTTCAATTTCTTTTCCATCATTTGTATCAGGGGTGAAATGTAAAATGTGTTACTACCGGTTCTGTGGGTATGGCTTGGGGGGATAATGTGACTGGGTGTGTGTGGCCAATTTTTTCTAATGCTTTGAAAAGCCTCTGGTGATCAGGCAACTCAGCTGGGATTGTCAGAGAGGCTTTTTAAAAAAATGCTTTGAAAAACCTATCTGACGATCAGGCAACTCAGCTGGGATCCTCAGAGACTTTTCAAAGCATTTTTAAACCACCTCTTTGGCCAAGAGGTTGCAGAAAAAGTGCTTTGATGCATTTCCCAGCTGAGACGCATGATCATCAGAGGCTTTTTTTTTACTTTTAAAAGCATTTTTTCATCGGAAGAGGTTGTAGAAAAATGATTTTAAAAGTTAAAAAAAAAGCCTCTGATGATCGTGCGACTCAGCTGAGCATGGGGGGGGGGCGTTCTCCGAACCACCTGCCATCACTACTGGATTGGGCGATCATTATTCATATATATCATGGTTACCCTCATATTGGCCTTACTTGAGTCCCATACCATTTCCATAGAAATACCCTTATGCATATTATTAGCAAAAAACTTTTTCATTTGTTTTTTAAGCTCCTTAACATTTTCTTCATATCTAAATAACTTTTCATTTAACCTCCAAGATCTCCTTTCTCCCCTTTCCTGTTCCATTTCCACCCAAACCGGACTATGATCAGACAAAGTTCTTGGACATATCTTCGCCTTCTTCACCCTGGAAAAAAGATCATTTGTGATTAGTGTAAAGTCAATCCTGGAAAAGGATTGGTGTCTATCAGAGAAAAAGGCAAAGTCCCTTTCCTCATCATTCCGAACTCTCCAGATATCTCTCAATTCCATATCTTCCATCAAATCAAAAAACGACTTGGGTAATTTCGCACGTGTTGAGGTCTTTGACAAACTTTTTTTATCCTTTAATGTATCTATTACTCCATTCCAGTCACCCATTAGCATAAAAGATTTTTTTTTAAATTTGATTTATATGCTGCCCTTCTCCGGAGACTCAGGGTGGCTTACAATACGCTAAGCAATAGCCTTCATACTTTTGTATATTTATACAAAGTTAGCTTATTGCCCCCACAAACTGGGTCCTCAATTTACCTACCTTAGAAAGGATGGAAGGCTGAGTCAACCTTGAGCCTTGGTGAGATTCGAACCTGCAATAATTGCAGGCAGCTGATGTTAATAACAGGGCTTTAGACCACTGTACTATCCAAGGCTCTTTTATATTTATAGTCCCATTGTATTATTTTGGTATGCAAAAATTTATAAAATTTATCTTGTTGTTGATTAGGTGCATATACTCCAATTAAAAGCATTTTTCCATTTTGAGTCAATAGTTCAATTGCAATATATCTTCCTTGAACATCTGCCTCAATTAAATTAGCTGATAGTCCCTTCTTTACATATATAACTAAGCCATTTTTCTTCTCTGAGGCTGATGCCACGAAATGTGTACCCAATCTTGAATTTATCAAATATTTTTGGTCTGATAATCTAATATGTGTTTCTTGCAAACAAATAACATCATTCTTAAATTGTTTCAAATAGTGAAATACTTTCCTTCTTTTTTGTGGTGAATTTAAACCGTTGACATTCCAGGAAAGAAATTTATTTGCCATCTTTGGCCCCTCGAAGCTTCATGAGCATGCGCTGAATATCCTCTTCCATCGTAGTCTTCAGCCTTGCCCCTTCCACAGCTTCTGTTTTACGAACTTCTTGAGTTGAAACTTGAGATTGTTCTTTAAGTTGTTGTACTTTGCATTTATAAGTTGCTCGTGTCACTCGTTGTTCTCCTGGCTCCTCTGGCTTCTTGGGTAATTCAGAAGTTGGGGGTGGGCCCCCAGTTTGCAGTAACTCTTCTTCCAAAGTAGTTACTCCTGCTGCAACTTCAGCATAGGTTTGTATCTGCTTTCCATCTTTCTCTTGCTGTATCATCTCCTTTTTCTTTCTACCCCCCCCCCCCCGGTGTGGGTGGGTATCCAGCTTTCAAAACATTAACATAAAATTCTTTTGCCTTCCAAACTGTGTTTAAACGATGTCTTTCTCCACCATAATTTACTGTTAGACCAGTTGGAACATCCCATCTATACTGAATTTGTTGGTTTCTCAATTCATTTACCAAAAATCCTAATTCCTTTCTTCCCTTAACATTTTGGGAGGGATCTCTTTCAAAATCATTAATTCTTGTCCATCCACTTGAACTTTATTCTTGTAAGAAGCTTGTAAAATATCATTTATGATTTCTGATTCTCCTGGTTGTAAAATAATCACCACATCTCTTGGTAGCTGCCTTCCAAGGTAGCTATCACTGCCATAGCTCCAACACAAATATCTCTTAAGTTTTCACGGCTATTTTTTTTTAGCCCTCTCAGTCTCAAAGCAAATTCCATAAATCTGTATTGCAGCATAACCATCTCATCATCCACCTTTTCTGTTTTAGTTAAAATTTCTCCCACTTTATCTTCCAGATTCAAATTAGATTCATTGATTTCGTCTACTCTCTCCACCAGCTTAACAAGGTGTTTTGCCAGTCCTGAAACTGCTAGAACAATGTCATCTCTTATTTCATTATGTTTAACTTCCACAACATATTTAATTGCTTTTATATCTTCAGCAAATTCTTTAAGTTTCCCTTCCATAATTACTGTTTGGTCATTCATGGCTGCAGTTTGATTGATCATGGCTTCTTTTATAAAATCTTTAAGTTCTTTTATAGAAGCCTCCTGATTCTGTGACTCCACCGGAAGCTGTACTTTCTGTGTCACTACTGGAGAGCTTCCTCCACTTTTGGGAACTACTGACTTAGCTTGCTTAGAAGCCATCTTATTTTTAAAAACTTTTTCCTTTTAACAGTCTCAAAATCACTTAAACATTCTTCAGAAATAATTTGTTTATAGCTTGTGATCTATCAAACAAAATAGTCCTTCCTCCACTTCCATCAAACTCACAGTCCAGCAGCAGCAGCTTTTAATCCACTCTCAGAGCGCAGATCTTAACAAGCACTTTCGTTTCTAACTTTCACTTTCACACCCACTATAAAGGCACCATCTTCCAGCCTCCCGCTCAGAACAGTTCAATTGGAAACAATGTAAATTCAGAGTTAAGTATTGTTACTTGCAAATGCTTGTTCTCCTGCTTCCGCTCTGTCTGCTCTTGAGATCAATCAGTTTCTATTTTGAAAGCAGAGTTGGTCGTGACGTCTGGCTCTGTATAAAACAGAGTTGTCCAGGATCCGGAGCTTTGGTGGGCTAAGCAGGGAGCTCTCAACTTCCAAGTCCCTGGGGTTATTCCAGGGGCTTCCAGGGAGCTCTACCCTCACCCACCGGCTCACCTCTCTTCTTCTCCTGAAGGTGAGGTTTTCGAGCCATCAGACAGCCGATTAGCGCTGTCAAGATGGCTTCACGCGATCGCGGGGCTGGCGGTCCACAGAAACCGTCCACAATGTCAGCGGCGCCAACCGGAAGTCTCAACCATATTTTTTGAAATGGCCCACGAACTAAATTTAAAAGATGTATGGAGAGATATTAATCCACAAAAGAATCAATATATTTTCTTTTCTTTTTTTTTATTGAAAAAGTTTTAACAATACAAATTTTTCCCCCCTTTTCCCCCCCTCCCTAACCACAGATTGTAGAATACATATAAAAACAATATATAAATCCTTCCCATCCCCACCCTAACCCTCCCCCTCCTCCCTCTTCCCTCCCCCCCTTGACTTCCATTATATGCAATATTAATATTCCCAAACAATATATATGTTATTCAAACTTCCATATCTTTTTTCTATATTTACTAACATACTAACATAGTCATCTCAGCTAAAAGCGATATAATATTTTCTAGTCTGATACTTATTCTGTACATACTCAATCCATAATTTCCATTCCTGTATATACTTCTCATGTGTCTGATCTTTTAAAAAAGCTGAAACCTTTGCCATTTCTGCAAATCCAGCCATCTTCTGGGTCCATTGGTCAACCGTCGGTAAAACATCATTCTTCCAATGTTGGGCAATCAACAACCTAGCTGCTGTCACCATATACAAAATCAGTTTGGTTTCACCCAGTGTAAAGTCTTTAACTATACCCAATAAAAAAAATTGCGGAGAAAATTGTATTTTTTTCTTTAAAACATTTTGCATAACCCACCAGATTTTTATCCAAAAAGCCCTCACTTTCCTGCAAGTCCACCAGATGTGATAATATGTAGCATCTAAACAATCACATCTCCAACATTTTGGCTGCACATTAGGGTACAAACAAGACAATTTCTTGGGGTCTAAGTGCCATCTATAAAACATTTTATAAAAATTTTCTCATAAATTTTGTGACTGTGTAAATTTAACATTCTGAACCCATATTTTTTCCCATGTTTCCAACATAACTGGTTGAGAGAAATTTTGTGCCCATTTAATCATACAATCTTTAACTAGCTCATTTTCTGAGTCTCTTTCTAACAAAACATTATAAACTCTCTTAATATGCATTGGACCTGTCCGCTTTATCTGTTCAACCAATTCTACTTCATATTCCATTAGACCAGTTTGTTGATCTTCTTTCCATCTCATCTGTAATTGATTGTACTGCAACCAAGTCAACGATTTCCCTTCTTCCAACAGCATATCCAAAGTCTTCAATCGCCACCTGCCCTCTTCAAAGGAAAGTAGCTCTTTATATAAGAAACCCCCGAGTGACTTAATATTTGTATTCCACATGGTATCAGCGAGATCCAGCCAAAACGGAATCTTATAATCCCAATTAGTTCGGTGCCTTCTCCAGACTCTCAGCAAGGCATTTCTAAGTAGATGACTGTTAAACACTTTATCCACTTTGGTATCATAAAATAAGTATGCATGCCAACCCCAAACCAGGTCATGACTTTCTATATTCAACAAGTCGGTCTTAGTTTTCCCAAACCAATCACTTAATTGTATCAATGCAGTTGCTTCATAATATAGTCGAAGGTTTGGGAGTTTAAGACCACCTCTCTCACGAGTATCTTGCATTATTTTCAATTTAACTCTTGGCTTTTTATCATTCCAAATGAATTTGTTCAGTCCTTTTTGCCATTCTAGCAATGGTTTATCTGATTTAAGCACCGGTATCATTTGAAATAAAAAGATCAGTCTAGGTAAAACATTCATCTTTACTGCTGATATTCTTCCAAGCAGTGATAACTGCAGTTTCTTCCAGTTTTGCATATCTTTTTGTATCTTTTGCCACAGAACCTCATAGTTATTTTGAAACAGTTTAGCATTAGAGTCTGTGATTTGTACTCCCAAATATTTGACCTTTGAAACAATCTCGAAGCCTGCCATTCTTTCCAGTTCCTTTTTTTTGCTCTCTGTCAGATTTTTGACAATCATTTTAGTTTTCTTCTGATTCAACCTAAAACCAGATACCATGCCATAATCTTCTATGATATTTTTCATCTGGATTATTGAATTCATAGGTTGTGATAGGGTAACAACCAGATCATCTGCAAATGCCTTAGTTCTGTAGTCCTTTTGCCTTATAACTATTCCAGTCAAGGAATTCGAATCCCGTATTGCGTTGAGTAAGACTTCTAAAGTTAAAATAAATAATAACAGGGATAATGGACAACCTTGTCTGGTGCCTTTTTGTATGTTGAAATTCGATGTTAAACATCCATTAATAATAAGTTGTGCATATTGCTCTTGATAGATTGCACCAATCGCTTGTATAAACCGCTCCCCCAAATCCATTTTTTCCAAAGTCTTAATTATAAAGTTCCAATTCACTCGATCAAAGGCTTTTTCTGCATCCAAAAAAACCAGCACTGCAGAGATCTGTTTATTCTTATCTAGATAGTCCATTAAGTCTATGACTTGCCTAACATTCTCCTTCATATATCTGCCTTCAATAAATCCTGCTTGATCATGGTGAATTATCTTTTGAATAACTGGCATCAATCTGTTGGCTAGTACTTTTGCAAAGATTTTATAGTCTGTGTTTAATAAAGATATTGGTCTATAATTTTCTGGTTTCTTAGGACCTGATTCTTCTTTTGGAATCAATGAAACAAAAGCTGTTTTCCATGAGGAAGGTATCTTACCTCCTAGTTGTATATTACAAAATAAATCTTTAAGATGCTGAATCATTTCTTCCTGTAAAGTTTTATAATAAATTGCAGTTAAGCCATCCGTCCCTGGAGCTTTAGCTGTTTTTAATTGTTTTATAGCGAAACTAATCTCTTCCACTGTTATCAATTGTTCCAAGCTTTTCTTTTGAATCGTTGAAATTTTTGAGATTCTTTTGTTTTCTAAATATTCATCTATGATATTATTCTGTATGTCATCTTTAGCATATAACTTAGTATAATATTCCAAAAAGGCTTTTTTAATTAGATCTTGTTGATAAACTTCTTTATCAGCATATTCAGTACTATCAATAATTCGTGTCGATGCTTGTTTCCTCAAAGTATACGCCAACCACCTGCCCGGTTTGTTAGCATTGGAAAAGGTATTATGCTTTGCAAATTGTAAGTTAGTTGCCGTTTGGTCTGCTATAAGCATTTGAAATTGATCCTTCAGAAGTTTTATAGCCATTTGCAATTTTCCGTCTGTTGGTTTTTGTATCAATTGTTGTTCTTTCTTTTTTATCTCAGATTCCAATTGTAGTCTTTTCTTCTGCTGACTCTGCCTGTGTTTAGAATTCATTTGAATTAGTACTCCCCGCATATATGCTTTAGCTGCATCCCAAACTGTTTCAATAGGGGTACCTTTGTTCAGGTTAAATTTAAAAAACTCCTTTAAATGCTTTTTGAGTTCAATTATATTTTTTTCATATCTAAATAAATTCTCATTTACTCTCCAGGATCTTCTTTCTCTTTTACCCATCTCGATTTCCATCCAGACCGGACTGTGGTCAGTCAAAGTCCTAGGAAATATCTTTATTTTCTTTACTTTAGAGACTAGATTAGAAGTTAAGAGAAAAAAGTCTATTCTGGAAAAGGATTTGTGCCTGTCTGAGTAAAAAGTAAAGTCCAGTTCATTTGGATTTCGAATTCTCCAAATATCTTTCAATTCCAAATCCTCTTTCAGTTCAAAAAAAGCTTGTGGTAATTTATTCCCTATTTTGGCCGTGGTTTTTTTATCCAATCTAAGTTGGATTACTCCATTCCAGTCGCCCATTATTATAATGTTTGAATAGTCCCAATCCAGAATTTTTAAATGAAGTAACTTGTAAAAGTTTTCCTGCTGTTGATTTGGGGCATATATTCCGACCAGCAAGATTGGTCCAGCATCTGTAATAACTTCAACTGCAATATATCTTCCATCTTTATCTGCTTCTATAATTTTAGCTACAAGTTTCTTATTTATATATATCACCACTCCATTCTTCTTTTCCAGATTTGAAGCAGCAAATTGCATTCCCAATTTTGAATTTATCAAGTATTTCTGATCTTGCAATTTTACATGAGTCTCCTGTAAACAGATAACATCATTATGAAATTGTCTCAAATAGTGAAATATCTTCCTTCTTTTTTGCGGAGAATTCAATCCGTTAACATTCCAGGACAAAAATTTAAGTGCCATTTGACCCTGTCTGAAGTTTTGAGAGCAATTGTTGAAGATTCTCTCCTACAGTAGCAATCTTCGGTTTAGCTCCTCCCATGACTTCAGCTTGCTGCTTATCTTTAGGTCTTTTCTCACGCTGTGGCTTTATATATTCTTGCTGCTGTTGCTTCATTTGTTTAGACATTGCTCTGGTTATGCGTTGCTCTTCCACTTTAGATGTTGTTACTTCCAAAGCCATCACCTCCTCTGTGATAGTTTTAGACATTTCTTCCAAAGGAGAAGCTTCAAATGGTGCAAAAGAGTCAACCACAACACCACCTACTGCTCCCATTAATTCTCTTGCCTCCCTTTGCGACTGCCTTATTTGTGCTTCTGTTTCTTGATCAATCTCAGCTTGTAATTGAGCTTCTTTATCTATTGGTGAAGATGTGCGTGGAGGAGGAGAGCCCGCTTTCAAAACGTTGTAATAAAATTCTTCTGCTTTTTCAATAGTGTTAAGGCGGTATCTCACTCCTCGCAGCCTGAGTATTACACCTATTGGGGCATCCCACCTAAATTGTATGTTCTGTCTTTTCAATTCTGTCACCAAAAATCCAAAATCCTTTCTACCTCTTAACATTTTAGGTGGTAGTTCTTTAAAAACTCCAATCTCACTTCCATCAACTTGAACTGTTGTAACAAAAGAATTTTGCAAGATTTCATTTCTCATTCTTCTATCTGTAAAATATATAACCACATCTCTAGGCAGTTGTCTTTGTACCGCCACACGAGAATTAACTCTGTAGACCTTGTCCATCTTGCACAAAACCAGATCTGGTTCCACTTTCAACATAACTGCCAAAGCCTCTGCACAAATTTTCCTAAGATCTTCCCTGGTGTTCTCTTTTACACCTCTCAATCTGATAGCATATTCCATTGATCGAAATTGCATCATAGTAATCTCATTTTGCATTTTTTGTGTAACTTCTTCAATTTCTATAATTTTTGAGTCAGAAGCTCTGAATTTGGTCTCCATCTCTGAGGCAAGATTCTCCACTTTTTTATCAATCTGCAACACTACCTCAGACAGGCCTTTAACCACTGTTTGAATATCTTGTTTAACTGAATCATATTTCTCTTGAAGCATTCCTTTAACCTCCTTCTCTGATCTTTGAATTTCTTTAATAATAATATCATATTGGCTTTCTTCCTTTGTCTGAGATTGCAACTGCGCTGTTTGAGGCTGTTTCTGTTTATGTGTGGGGGAACCCCCCCCTGGTTGCTTTGTTGCCATTTTACCTCTTAAAGATCTTCCTTTTCCACAAACTCTAGCAACTTTTCCCAAAAAGTTCTCCAGATTCAATCAGGTCTATAAAAGTCAATTGGTATTTTTATTTTATGTTATTTTGTTTTTTGGATACTTCTGCCTCTTCCAGCCGGATTTGTTACTTTAAAATGTAGCCGGATACAGTAATCAAATTACTTTCGCTTTCAGCTCTCTCCACTGAAAGCAAGCGCCATTTTTTTTTCCTCCCCTTTTCTCAGAGCCAAATTACTTTCACTTTAAAAACTCTTTAAAATAGTCCAAAAAGCTTCCAATACTTGCTGTTTAGTGAGAAGTTTGAAATCTTCCTTATTTTTCATTGTTATTGGTAATGCTGCCGCACTGTCTTGTTCTGCTTTGAAGCAGAGTTTCCCAGTCGTCCAGAGCTTCAGCGGGGTGGATAGGGAGTCCCACCCTGTTAACTCCCCAGAAGCAAAAAAAGCTTTCTGGGGGTCTCACAGGGGACTCTACCTGCAGCCGCCGGCTCTCCTCACAAGCCCTTTACGTCTCGGAGTTTTTCGAGCCGTTTCAGTTGCCGAAACGGCTCTTTTACGGGCGATCGGGCTGGCGGTCTTCAAAGGACCGTCCGCAACAGCTGATGGCAACAGCGGAAGTCTCCAATATATTTTCTTTTCTAACCCCCACAAATTGTGGTCCAGGATAGATATGGCATGGATGGACCCAGAAACAGCAAAAGAAATATCAGAAATAGAAATTACAACTAATACTTGGGTGGACCACAACCCGATAATAATTAAATTGAAAGGAGATATAAGGAAAAAAGGGAGATGGACCATGAACCAGAGGGTGGTGAAAGAAAAGAATTATATCCAATATGTAAAACAAGAATTAGAGTTTTTCCTAAAAGAAAACTGGAATGAACAAACGACTACTCAAAACTTATGGGATACATTGAAAGCTTATGTGAGGGGTATATCTATTGTGTATATAACATGAAGAAATAGAGACAAAAGGAAACAATATACAGAACTCCAGGGAAAATTGGAAAAATTAGAATTAAAATTACAGAAAGAACCTCTAAACCAGGAAATCAAAGAAGAGAAAGAAATAACTAAATACAAATTAAACCTAATTACACAGGAAGAAGTAGCTCAAAAAATCAGATTAGTTAGACAAAATTATTTCAAAAATGCTAATAAACCGGGAAGATGGCTAGTGTCAGCGAGCTAGCAGTAGCAGTTTGAAGTTTTAGTAGCTTGGCATTTGATCTAGTGTTCTTCTCCCCCTTAATAGATAGGGTTACCCAGGTGATGAAGGGAGGGGGACAGTCCTGTGATCTGAAGTAGTTGGCAGAAGAGACTGACTTGGAAGAGGGCCAATGGGCATTGAGATTTTGAGAGGCAGAAGGGGAGGGGTTGATTTCAGAGAATCAGTTTTGGCTGCATATGAGTTTCAGGTAGGATCATAAATTCTTCAATAAATGAGAGATTCATCAAAGACTTTGTGTTTGAGAATGAAATTTATTTGAGATTATGTCGAAACCTGACAGACAGCCAAACTCCTTTCCAAGCCAGGCTGGCTGACTTCAAAGCTTCCACCTCCCCTCCGGATATTTGGAGTGAGTGGAGAAATAGTCCAGACACCATGGCGGGAAGCCATTTATCCCAGGAAAGTTTACTTCAAGCAACTGGAGGAGAGCCAGTCCTGACTCCAGCCAGCTTGGATACCTCGGGACTTCATCTCCTCCCTCCCCCAACGAAGCTGCAGGATAGCCCAGCTCGGACCGGGACGTGAGCCAAGGAGAAGTTTGACCGTGCCATCCTTCTGGAGGAGGAGAAACCATCATGCAGGCCAAGGGAGAGGGGGGGCACACCCTTGGATGCTTGACAATGCTTAACTTGTTGTTTTTTCCCCCCGGCAGGCCGCCTCTGAGAAATGAAGGGAGAGGGGCCGGATGTCAGCGATCTAAGTTGCTCTATTTTCATCACTGCCATGAAGATCAAAAAGAAAAAAAAACGGAGCTAGCAGTAGCAGTTTGAAGTTTTAGTAGCTTGGCATTTGATCTAGTGTTCTTCTCCCCCTTAATAGATAGGGGGAGGTGATGAAGGGAGGGGGACATTCCTGTGATCTGAAGTAGTTGGCAGAAGAGACTGACTTGGAAGAGGGCCAATGGGCATTGAGATTTTGAGAGGCAGAAGGGGAGGGGTTGGTTTCAGAGAATCAGTTTTGGCTGCATATGAGTTTCAGGTCGGATCATAAATTCTTCAATAAATGAGAGATTCATCAAAGACTTTGTGTTTGAGAATGAAATTTATTTGAGATTACGTCAAAATCTGACAGCTAGCTTATAAATTAAAAAAGAAAAAGAAATTAATACAGAATCTAGAGGGATGAAGAAGGGACAGTACACTTTCAGAAAGAGAAAATAAAATCTATAGCAATAAATTACTTCTAAACTCTATATAGTCAAGAAAAAATAGAAGAGAAGGATATTAAGAGATACTTACAAGAGAGGAGCCATCCAATCATACCGGATCTTACTAAAGAAGTATTAAATGAGTGGATAATGATGTTAGAACTGAAGAGGGCAATACAAAAACAAAAAAAATAACAAAACCCCAGGTCCAGATGAAATTCCAGCAAAATTCTACAAGGAATTTCAAGAACCTTTAGAAAATATACTAATGGAAACATATAATGAAGTATTAAAGAATGCGAAGATACCAAAATCCTGGATGGAGGCCTTAATAACACTCATTCCCAAAAGTAATACTGAAAAACAGAAGATCCAAAATTATGGGCCAATCTCACTGTTAAATGCTGACTATAGGATATTTATGGCTATTATAGCAGAAAGAATTAAAATTATATTAAACGAAATTATTAATTTGAACTAAAACGGATTTTTGCCCAACCGACATATAAAAAATAGCATAAGAACCATTATGAATGTACTTGAATATTATGAGGCTCATCCAGAGAAACAGATAGCTTAGATATTTCTGGATGCACAGAAAGCATTCAATAACCTAAATTGGGACTTTATGATTAATCAATTAACAGTAATGAATTTTGGGAAAAAATTCACTGAAATGATTAGAGCAGTCTATTCCACCCAGAGAGCGAAAATAATCTTAAATGGGGAACAAACAGAAAGTTTCAATAAAGGGAATGGAGTACAACAGGGATGCCCACCATCTCCTCTATTATTCATTCTCTCAACGGAAATATTAATGTCACAAATTAGAGCTAATTCAGAAATAAAGGGATTAAAAATAAAATATAATATTTTATAATTATTTTATAATTATATAAAATAATAAGGAATATAAAGTCCAGGCATTTGCTGATGATTTGGTATTTATTATTGAGGAACCTTTAGAATCTGGACAACTATTATTTTAAGATATAACTCAATTTGGTATAGTGGCAGGGCTCAAAATAAACAAAGATAAAACTAAAATGTTGAGTAAAAATGTAACAAATAGACAGAATGAAGATCTAGAGGAAAAACTGGGGATCTTGAGAGTTAAAATAATTAAATATTTAGGAATATGGCTATCGGTAAACTGTACCATGATTTAAAAAGACAACTATGATATACTCTTACATAAAATTCAAAAAGATTTGGAAAACTGGTCTAAATTACAAGTATTAATTGGCAGAATCTCAACTATAAAGATGTATATATTACCCAAACTATTATATCTTTTCCAAACTGTACCAATTAGATTAGAGAAAGACTTTTTAGAACAATTAAATAAAATTACATCGAAATTCATTCGGTCAGGGGAAAAAACCACGCATCAAACTTAAATTATTGCAAGATAGTAGAAATAGGGGTGGCTTTGGTCTCCCATATTGGGAGCTCTACTTTCAGGCTGCAGCTTTAACATGCCTCAAAGTTTGGATACAGTTACAAAACAAATGCATACTAATGATTGAAGGCCATGATCTTCAGATAAACTGGCATAGTTTCCTCTGGGATGGGAAAAATAAATATACGTATTTTCAAAGACATATATTAAGAAATGCTCTCCTACAAGTCTGGGGAAAAAAATAAAAAAGAACTACTATACAAAAGTCCCAACTTGGTTATCCACAATGGAAGCAATATTACACCCAAATACCACAGATTTGACCAAATGATAAGATACACAGAACTACTTGACGAAAAGGGAGAATTAAAATCAGTTCAAGACTTGAAAAAGCAAGGATTAAATTTGGAATGGTGGCCTTACTTACAAATTAAAACTAGATTTAAAAAAGATCAGGAACAATATTGTGACTAATTCCAAGGATCGGATCCATTAAAGAACATAGACATGTTACTGGTTCAATCAGAGTATCTTTATTCACATAGGTATTCATCTATTACAGGCATATCTGGAAGAACATGTGTAGTAGCGTGGGGCAGCCTTAAATACCTGGAAGGCAGAGTCTGAGGTAAGGACTGGTCTGTGAAGGAGGTTGGTGGGGGGTGTGAGTGTGTTAACCCCTGCATCCCTGAGTCATGGATATCTTCTGGCATAGGTGAGGCATTTATGTGTAACAAATATGGCATATATAAGGAACAATTGGACATAGAGAAAATATTATTAGGACCTGGGGAAAAAAGATTATAAAAATTTACAATCTTTTATTAACATATAGAATGGAAGAAGAAACAGTAAAAGAAACCATGATTAGTTGGGCAAAAAATCTCGGACATAATATAGAATTAGAAAAGAGGGACAAATTATGGGAAAGAAATTATAAATTTACAATGGCAGTACCCTATAAAGAAAATTTGTACAAAATGTTCTATAGATGGCATTTGGCACCAGCAAGATTGGCCGAAATGTTTTCAAATCTATCACCCAAATGTTGGAGATATGGCCATAAATTAGGAACATACTACCACATGTGGTGGATGTGCCCTAAAATAAAAAAAAAAATTGGTATAAAATTAAGAGCTGGTTGGAGGAAATCACATTACAAAAGATAGAATTCAAACTGGAGTTCTTCTTATTAGGAATAATAGATCCAAAAATAGAGAAATCTTCGCAATACCTAATACTTCACATACTAACGGATTACCATTGCACAAGGGTAGAAACAAAATACTATACCACCAGAGGAAATAATGATTAGGAAAATTTTACAATGTGCAGAAATGGATAAAATGACAATGAAAATTAAGAAAAGAGAAGATTCGGACTATTATAGAGTGTGGAACAAATTCTATAAATGGATAGAAAAAAGAAACCTAAGTAAGAATATTTAGGGAATATTTCCCTAAGAATAGGGAAATTTAAGTTAATATCATTGAAATAAAGAACTATATGTTACTAATTATTGTTAACCTTATAGTATTGATTGTGTAAATAAATATGTAAATGTATGTGTTCAGTAGAAGAATTGAACAAAAATAGACAATATGCATGTTGATACAATAAAAGGTTGTAAAAATAGCATATAATGTATTGTTACTTTTGTCATGTTTTTTACTCTGATTTTGTCCTTGTTCTTTTTTTTCTGTTTTTAAAAGTGAAAAGCTTAATAAAAGCTACTTTTTTAAAAAAGAAACTGCAGGAACCTTCGGTGAGAGCTTCAACATAATGCAAACACAAGCAATAGAACAGAGTCTTAGATTTTAAAAATGCTGATTTTAACAAACTCAGAGAGAACTTAGGAAAGATTCCTTGGATGAAAATCCTAAAGGGGAAAACAACTCAAGAAGCTTGGGAAACTCTGAAAAATATGATCATAAAAGCCCAGACCAGCACAATACCAATGGGAAAGGAAAACAAGAGATCCAAGAAGAAACCAGCATGGCTGCACAAAGAGCTCTCTGACAAACAAAGGACAAGTACAAAAAATGGAAAGAGGGACCCACAACTAAGGCAGATATCAGCAGATAGCCAGAATCTGCAAAGATGAAGTCAGGAAAGCAAAGGCTCAGTATGAACAAAGACTTGCAACAAAAGTCAAAGATAATTTTAAAAGTTTCTTCCAACATATAAACAAGAAAAACATCAAGGAAACAGTTGGTCCACTACAGAGAAGACAGCAAGGAAGTAACAGGCAGCACAGAGAAAGCGGAGCTGCTTAACTCATTCTTTGCATCGGTCTTCATGCAAAAAGAAACTACAACCAAAAACATAACTGTAAAAGACAGACTAGAAATAAAAGTTAAAATAAGCAAAAACCCTAGCAAACGAACACCTGTCTGATCTTGATGAATACAAATCACTGGGACCTGACAGACTACATCCCAGAGTTCTAAAGAAGCTGGCAGATGTTATCTCAGTACCACTGTACCACATCTTTCAAAAATCCTGGAGCACCAGGGAACTACCAGAGGACTGGAAAAGAGCTGATGTGGTTCCCATCTTCAAAAAATGCTCAGACTCAGGAAACTACAGACCAATCAGCCTAATATCAATACCCGGGAAGATACTGGAAACAAAATAGATCTGCCAACATCTAGAAACGAGTAAAGTAATAACTAGCAGTCAGCATGGGTTTGTTAAAAACAGATCAATCTTATTTCATTCTTTTTTAAAAAATATGTTTTATTGGTACATTTTTTTCTCTAAAAACATAAAAAATTCTATGTCTATCTGAACTGTGTGTTGTTTGAGCACAATTAATTTTAAGTAGAAATACAACAATAACCATAATCATACTGGTAGTCTTAATAAACATATCAGTATTAATCACAGAATAATAATACAATTAGTTTGTCCATCTTGCAAAATTTTCAATGCAATTTTTTATTATTTTTTAAAATTATTTTTAGTTTCTAACCTCTCTTTCTGTTAGTTAACCATTGGTAAAATAAATCCCATGTTTAAAAATATTCTGTTTCTTCCTTTTCTTTTATCTTAAATGGCAATCTATGCATCTCAGGATAGAGATTTTGCACTCGGCCAAAAAGGCACCTCGGGGGGGACATAGTGAGGCTCACTCACCTTTTGGGCCAGGCGCTCTCGGCCTTGGGAGACGCCATGTGGCTACAAAGTTTGCTGGGCTGGGCAGTCCCCTTCTCACTGGCCAACTGCTCCTGAAGCCGCCTCTTTTGCAGCAGCGGTGGGGGTGGGACAGGATGGGGGCAGCCCAGTAAGCTTCGCAGCAGCCACATGCTACAAAGCTTGCTGGGCTGAGCAGCTTCCTTTTCACTGGCCAACAGCCAGCCACCATCAGCCTTTTCTTTGGAGGCATGTGGAAGATCTACCTTGCCAACGCTGGTGGCAGGGGGGAGGGAAACCCACTGCACTCAACCAAAAAGCCAAGGAGACATGGCAAGGCTCACTTACCTTTTGGGCCTAGCGCACTCAGCTTTCGGTGATGTACCATTTTCTTCCTTCTCCTGTTGCTGCTGCTGCTCTGGACCTGACCGGATCACTTCGTCCCAGACTAGGTGTGTGTGAGAGAGAATGTTTGTGTGCGTGTGTGTGTGTGTGTGAGAGAGAGAGAGAGAGAGAAGAAAGAAAGAAAGAAAGAAAGAAAGAAAGAAAGAAAGAAAGAAAGAAAGAAAGAAAGAAAGAGACAAAGAAAGTGAAAGGAAGGAAGGAAGGAAGGAAGGAAGGAAGGAAGGAAGGAAGGAAGGAAGGAAGGAAGGAAGAGGGAGGAAGTGGGTGGGAGAGAGAGAGAGAAGAGAGAGACAAGAAAGAAAAAAAGAAAAAAGAAAGAGAGAAAGAAGAAAGGGAGGGAGGGAGGGAGGGAGGGAAGGAGGGGAAGGTAGATAGAGAGATGAGAAAGAGAAACAAAGAAAAAGAAAAAGAAAGGAAGGGAGAGAGAGAGAAAAAACTATGCTATTATTTTTAATTGTTCCATTATTTATCATGTGTTAATATTTTACACTGTCCCTGAAGGGAATAAGGAAATTCAAAAATAAAATAGTAATAATGGAAACAGTAATAAACTTGTTTTTTAAAAAGTTTTTTATTTTTAAACAAAAACAACATAAAAAACATCATCCTTCCATATACTTTCAGACAGTGTTTCGATCGGTTAAAGTCGCTCTGTGCTCTCAACATTTTCAAAATTTCAATTGTGACAAGTGTTCTTTCATCTAACTAAAAACAAGTGTTTACACATTTTATCCAAATTTCATTTCATATGTAATATTTCTTTTTTTTTAATTTTAAAAACAAAACTTTATTCATTTATAAAACCATTTAAAACATACAAATTTCTCTTAATCAAGAGACAAACTTACATATACAATACACAATTTCTAACTCATTTCCATTATATATACATATATACATAAATGCCAACATACTGTGGCATATTTCGTTTTCTATTTCTCTGACAGTGCTGTTTTTAATTATATTGATTTCTTCTAAATTCCGTCTCTACCCATTTCCCTTTCTCTGATTTATCCATTGATACCATCTATTCCATATTGTATAATATTTTGAGTCCTCCTTATCCTGTAACTCTAAAGTTAGTTTGTCCATTTCTGCGCATGTGTAAATTTTTTGTATTAACTCCTGATCAGTTGGCATTCGATCTATTTTCCAAAATTGTGCTAATACTAATCTTGCCGCCGTTATTATATGGAGTATTAAGTATTTTATATCATTTCTAATATTCTTTTTAATCATGCCTAATAAAAAAATTTCGGGTTCTAATTCAATTTCATAACCTGTTATTTCGATTATCCATGTTTTTATCTTATTCCAATATTTCTTAATTTCTGGGCAGAACCACCAAGCGTGATAATAAGTTCCTTGTGCTTCTTCACATTTCCAACATGTCGGGTTTATATTTGGGTACATTTTCACTAATCTTGCGGGGGCCAGATGCCATCGATACCACATCTTATAATGATTTTCTTTGTAGGCCACCGATTTTGTCATGCTGTAGTTGTTTTCCCACGCTCTTTCCCATTCTTCCAGCTGTATACTGTGGCCAATATTCCTCGCCCACGCTATCATCTGCCCTTTAACCAATTCTTCTGCCAAATCATATTCGAGTAGATATTTATATATTTTCGAAATTAATTTCCCTTCTTTAGACTCTAATAATTTGTCTAATCGATTTTGTTTTAAGTCTATTCCTCCCTCCTCCTGATCCTTCCTATATCTTGTTTTTATTTGTGAGTGGGACCACCAGTCTATTGCTATTCCTTGTTCTTTTAGTTCTTCCCTAGTTTTTAATTTCCCCTGCATATCCAATACTTCTCTATATCTTAATATTTTTTGTTTTGATAGTATATTGGGGTGAGTAATTGCTTCTATTGTTGATAACCAACCAGGAATTTTTATATAATGTTTATGTCGAATTTGTTGCCATGTATTAATTAAAGATTTTCTAGTAGTATGGTTGTTGAAATGTTTATATGTTTTTTTTCCAGAATTCCAAATAAAAGCATGCCATCCCTTCATTAGATCATGTCCTTCCAGATTTAACAATCTTTGGTTCTCCAGGGTTATCCATTCCTTAATCCATAACAAGCTTGCTGCTTTATAATATTTTTGCCATGCCGGGAAACCAAATCCGCCTCTAATTCTGTCATTTGTAATATGTTCAATTTTATTCTTGATTTTTTCCCTTCCCACACAAAATTTGTTGTTATTTTATCCAAATTATCAAAGAATTTTTTGTCTAATTTTATTGGTATCGTCTCTGGTTAAAAGTCAATATGTCTCTTTGTCATTTTTTCCAACCACGTGTGTATCTTAGTCCAAAATCTCCTTGCTTCTATGCATGTCCACCACATATGGTAATAAGATCCTGGGGTCTGATGACACTTCCAACACTTCTCTGATTTGTTCTTGAACATTCTGGCTATCCTCGCCAGGGGTAAATGCCCTGTAAAAGATCTTATACAAATTCTCCTTATATGCTGTAGACATTGTCATTTTATGACAATAATTTTTTATAATTATGTGATCATAATTTTTGCCATTTCTCTAAATCAATACCATAACCAAAATTTTTCCCCCACACTATCATTGATTCTTTAACTTGTTCTTCTTCCAATTTTACCTCTAACAAATATCCATATAGCGTAACTTTTTAATTACATGGTCATCAGAACCCATTAATATTTTATCTAAAATAGTCAAAAATTATAAATACCTTCTTGTTTGAGATCTTCTCGATATCTAGAAAATATTTGCATGTATCCATTTTATCCAATCCAATCCATCTTAAATCTCTGATCTTCTAAATCTTATTTTAACTTAAGTTCACCCTTTTCATCCAATAACTCACTGTATCTAAAAATTTGTTCCCCTTTAAATATCACAGGATATGAGAAGGCTTCAATTGTCGATACCCAGACTGGAATCTTCAGATAATGATATTTTTTAATCCTCTCCCAATTCAGAAATAAAGCTTCACGTATCTGATGTCTTCTAAAATACCCCTGTATTTTAGTTCCTTTATACCATAGACAGGCATGCCACCCCATCAACAAATCATATCCCTCCAAATTCAATAGTCTAGTATTTTTCAGTGTTATCCATTCTTCAATCCACATTAAATTAGCTGCTTGATAATATAATTCAAAATTTGGTAATTCAAAACCATCCCTCATTTTGGCATCTTGTAACAGCTTAAATTTTGTTCTTGTCTTTTTTCCCTGCCAAATGTATTTCAACACCATTTTGTTCAAATCTACAAAAAATTATTTGCCCAACTTTATTGGAATAGTCTGAAAAAGGTACAGAATTCTACGTAAAATATTAATCTTAATAGTTGCAATCCTACCAATCATAGATAACTGCAAATTTCCCCATTTCACCAAATCTTGTCCTATCTGTTGCTTAAGCTTATTATAATTATTTTCCCTAAGTGAACTACACCTCGTTGTCAAATGTATCCCCAAATATTTTACCTTGTTTGTGACCTGCATCTTGGAAATCTCCATCAGTTCTTCTTTTTGTTTTTTAACATATTTTTAGCCATTATTTTTGTCTTTTCTTTATTAATTTTCAAGCCAGCAACTTCCCTAAACTCTCCAATAGTTTCTATCAGTTTTTTTTATTGATGCTAGTGGTTCTTCAATAATAAAGACAAGGTCATCAGCAAAAGCTTGTAGTTTATATTCTTCTTTCTGAATTTTCATACCTTTTATTTCTTTTTCTTCTCTAATATTTCTATTTAAAATTTCCAGTGTCAAAATAAACAACAATGGGGACAATGGGCATCCTTGACGAGTACTTTTGTCTGTCTCAATAGAATCAGTCAATTCTCCATTAATCATAACCTTCCCTGTCTGTTTAGAATATATAGCTTCAATTGCCTGAATAAATTTCCTATCAAAGCCCATCTCTTCCATTTGTAACGTCATGAATCGCCAGTTCACATTGTCGAATGCTTTTTGTGCGTCTAAAAATATCAAAGCCATCTGCTTTTCAGGATGCGCTTCATAATATTCTAAAGTATCCAATATTATTCTTATATTATCTCTAATTTGTCTTTTGGGTAGGAATCCATTTTGATCTGAATGTATAAAGTTATTCAAATATCTCTTAAATCTTTCTGCCAGTATTGAAGCAAAAATTTTGTAATCTGAATTTAACAAGGCTATAGGCCTATAGTTTTTGATTTGTTGTGGGTCGGTATCTTCTTTATGGATCAATGTGATATAAGCCTCAGTCCATGATTTGGGTATTTCCTTATTTGTCATTACTTTGTTCATAACTTCCAGTAATGGAAGACTTAAGGATTCTTGTAGCATCCTGTAATACTCAACCGGCAAACCATTTATTACTATTACCATAGTAATAAAGGAAATAGTAATTAACTTGTTATTCTATTGTATAATATATGTTATGCTGGTATAAAAGTATTTTCCTTTTAAGCATTTATTTGCTAAGCATTTAGAATATATGTACCTATGTAAAACATATCTATGAAATCAATTGTATCCTTCCTGCATTAAGATCTAAATCCTTCATAAATCTTTTTTCTTTATTAAATGCCACCCTGTTTCCCCAGGAATTGGTACGTAACTCAAACTACAAGAACAATCCACACACCTTTTGTGCGGTTAATAGGAGACCAATCTGTCTGTTGCAGGGGGATGTAGATCTAGGTTAGGGGGTATATTACTGAGTTTTACCATGTAGTTAGATTATATGCTTTGTGGAAATTTCTTTCCATGCCTATGGTGCACATGCTTGGAGAAGAACATGTGGGTATTATCTTGTTCTTTGGCATAGGAGAGGGGCCTGCTGAGGGTGCACGGAGACATTCCTTAAAACTGAGAGAAACTTGTTTTGCCTTCTGGTGCTTTGGAAAATATTATTATTATTATTATTATTTCAATTTATATGCTGCCTTTTTCTGGAGACTCAGGGCGGCTTACAATGCATTTTTAAAAAAAACATTATAAAAACATTTAAAAATTAAAACATTAAAACCCATTCACACCATTCATGGCCAGATCTCACAAGATCACAACGGTGAGATCAAAATACATTGCCCCCCCCCCCTCCTTCTTTCTGGCAGCTCCTTAAAAGCCTGTTGCCTATCACACTCTTGGGCAAAGCATGTGAGCCATTTCCTCCTTTCAGTGGTCCATGCAAGTGCATCTATAGTGTGTAGATAATAAAGTTGAAAAAAGGCAAACAACATTTTTACATTACTATAGATACGTTGAGGCTGGGTGTGACAAAGAATGATTGGGAGGGGAAGGGCCAGGTGAGGCGCTCCTTGACATCAGTGACATTGAGTTGGCCATGCCCACCCAGTCACATGACCACCAAGACAGGCCCACCCAGCAAGCCATGCCCACAGAACCAGTAGTAAAAAAATTTGGAACTCACCCCTGGCTAGAACATACATATATATATATGATTGGATTTGCACATGTGGCCACCATGCTAAATCAATTTATCAGTTCTCATTTAGATTTAAGCTCTCCTTCATCATTCAAAATATCCTTATACCTTACAATTTTTTCCATATTGATCACATTCAGATGTATCAGTGCCTCCATTGTGGAGAGCCATACTCGTATTTTCATATAGTGTCTTTCTTTAATTTTCCAAAGCAAATTAAACCTTTATTGTCAATGCACAACATGTGTACAATAAGAAAACAATAAGAAAAAGAAATCCCTAAATCCAAATAAGTAATAACTAGCACACTTTCCCATATACATATGGGAAACCATACTTACCATACTAATGAATTCCACTATACTAACAATAGTGCATTTCTAACAAGGTGTCTTTGAAAATATCCATGTATTTTATTTTTCCCATACCATAAAAGGCATGTCACCCCAGTTTGGAGATCAGAGTTAATAGTCTTTTATGCCTCAAATTTACCTGTTCTTTCACCCAGACAAGTGCAGAAGCCTAGTAATAAAGCTCCCAATCTGGCAACGCAAAGCCCCCTTTAACTTTAGTATCTTGTAGCAGTTTCAATCTTATTCTTGCTTTTTTTCCCTTGCGAGATATATTTTAATCTCATTTTGTTTAGTTCTTCAAATAATTTTTTTTCTAATTTTATCGGGATTGTTTGAAATAAGAATAACAGCCTCAGAAAATGTTCACTTTTATTGTAGCTATCAATGATAGTTGTAGGTTTTTCCATTTCTCCAACTCTAATTTGATTTGTTGTAAAAATTTCATATAGTTATCTTCTTTAATAGTTGCACATCTTGTTGTTTGCTGAATTCCTAAGTATTTAATTTTCTTAACTATCTGAATATCTATCTTCTTCATCAATTCTTTTCTCTTTGTTTCTCTGTAACAATTTTAACTAGTATTTTAGTTTTCTCTTTATTCATTTTCAGTCCTGCAACTTCACCATACTCTGCTATCTTTTTTATTAACTTGAGTCCAGATTCTTATGGTTCTTCTAGAATAAATACCAGGTCATTTGCAAATGCCTGTAGTTTATACTCTTCTATTTTTATTTTCATTCCTTTTATTTTTGAGTCTTGTCTAATATTTCTATTTAATACTTCCAGTGTTAATATAAATAGTAGGGGGGACAGTGGACATCCTGATCTTGTGTCTTTTCTTATGTTAAAGTTCTCTGTTATGTCCCCATTAACCATCACTTTTGCAGTTTGTTTGGAATATATTGCCTCAATCATGTTAATGAATTTCTCCCCAAAGTCTATATATTTTAATTCCGTTCATGGATTATTGCCTTCTCATGGCGAAGGAGTTTGCGTAGCTCAGTGAAGCTATGAGCTATGCCATGCAGGGCCACCCAGACGGACAGGTCATAGCAGAGAGTTCTGACAAAATGTGATCCACTGGACAAGGAAATGGCAACCCACTCCAGTATCTTTGCCATGAAAACCCCATGGACAGTACCAAAAGGAAAAAAGATATGATGCTGGAAGTTGAGCCCCTCAGGTCAGAAGGTGTTCAATATGCTACTGGGGAAGAGCAGAGGACCAGTACTAGTAGCACCAGAAAGAGTGAAGCAACTGGGCCAAAGCCGAAAGGACGCTTAGCTGTGGATGTATCTGGTGGTGAAAGGAAAGTCCGATGCTGTAAAGATCTATTCTCCATAGGAACCTGGAATGTAAGATCCATGAATCAAGGCAAGCTGGACATGGTCAAACAAGAGATGACAAGACTGAACATCGACATCTTAGGAATCAGCGAACTAAAATGGACAGGAATGGGTGAATTTAATTCAGATGACCATCAGGTATACTACTGCGGGCAAGAATCCCTCAGAAGAAATGGAGTAGCCTTCATAGTCAATAAAAGAGTAGGAAAAGCAATACTGGGATTCAATCCCCAAAATGACAGCATGATCTCAGGTCGAATCCAAGGTAAACCATTCAATATCACAGTAGTCCAAGTCTATGCCCCAACCACTGGTGCTGAAGAGGATGAAATTGACCAGTTCTATGAAGCCCTACAGCACCGTATAGAATTAACACCAAAAAATGATGTCCTTATCATCATGGGGGATTGGAATGCTAAAGTAGGAAACCAAAAGATAATAACAGGCAAGTTTGGCCTTGGAGTAAAAAATGAAGCAGGGCACAGGCTAATAGAATTTTGTCAAGAGAATACGATGGTCATAGCAAATATTCTTTTCCAACAACCCAAGTGACAACTCTACACATGGACATCACCAGGCGGTCATCACAGAAATCAGATTGACTATGTGCTCTGCAGCCAAAGATGGAGAAGCTCTATACAGTCAGAAAAAAACAAGACCAGGAGCTGACTGTGGTTCAGTTCATGAGCTTCTCGTTGCAAAATTTAGGCTTAAATTGAACAAAGTAGGGAAAAGCACTAGGCCATTCAGATATGAACTAAATCATATCCCTGTGTTGTGGCCCACCAGCGGCCTGCGCGGATCATGGCTGATCCCGATGACGAGGAGGCTGGCACTCACCTTGGACAGCGAGGAGGCTAAAGAGGATGTGGTGCCAGAGGCAGAAACTCAGCATGGGCCTTCAGAACCTCCAGAGGCTCCTTCAAGTGGAGAGAGCGAAGTGGAGGAGCCTCTCCTCAATGTTCGAGCACGCAGGGCTGCCAGAAGGCAGAAGTTTCCTCGAGAGTAAGGTTTGAGGATAATTGACCACTCCCTTAGTCTATTTAAGTTGCACGCAGTTAGTAATTTCTTGCTGGAAACAACGTGTAATTATTACAGAGCATTTTGGAGAGTGAGTGTCTTATCGTATCTTGTTTTCTGGGCTGGTTGCCAACCTTTGCCAGACTTTGTTTATTCTTGATACATTATAACTTTGATAAGGACCGTTGGTGTGTGTCACAATCCTTGGGAATCCAGAGCTGGGGCAGAACACCCTGATGAATATACAGTAAAGGTGACAAATAGATTTAATGAATTAGAACTGATAGACAGAGTGCCTAAAAAACTATGGACGAAGGTTCGCAACATTGTACAAGAGGTAGCAACTAAAACCTGTTATTGAATTAAGGATCTGACCCAATAATATTCAGAGACCATATTATGTTAAACAAAAGTATTTATTGTATACATACAATACATCAAACAACTATATACAACCAAATAACCGTTTGTACATCAACTTATATACAATGTAGGTGGGGACTAATATACACTGATTGAACGCTTCTTATGATTGACAATACTTATATTAGATCTCTCCATTCTTCTTCTGGGTCTTAAGTTCCTACTCCTATGGATGAGGCATTTAATTATTTAACAAAACCCCCTCTAAATGCCTTATCCATTTTGTATACCTTTTTTTACACTTAACTTATTTGTTAATATGATGTGTTGTTTATTCATTAAAGGTTTCGTCAATATGTCTGCTATTTGTTCATCAGTTTTACAATGTATTGTTTTAATAAATCCTAGTTTACATAATTGTCTCACATGTTTATATTTTATATCTATGTGTCTAGATCTTTTTCCAATTGTGTCAGCTAAAGATATTTCTATAGCAGCTTTGTTATCTTCATAAATATGAATAGGATAATTGGGTTTAACCCACACACTTGTAATCAAATCATCAAACCAAGTAATATTATTAGCAGCTTTTGATAAACAAATATATTCAGCTTCTGCTGTTGATGTTGCTACTAAGTTTTGCTTTCCAGTATACCAATATATAGGACTATTGTTTAAATACAATACATAACCCGAAGTGCTTTTACGACTTTTGACATCTCCAGCCCAGTCAGCATCCGCATAACATGTAATATTTGGAGTACTTATTTTATCTGGTTCTATACATAAACATTTATCAATGCTATATCTTAGATATCTTAAAACTCTTTTCACTGCCTCCCAATGATAATTATTTGGTTTACTTACATGCCTAGATAATAAATTAACCGCCAAAGTTATATCTGGTCTAGTCCAATTGGCGATATATAAAAGTGATCCAATTATTGATCTGTATAGAGTGTTATCTTTAAATTCAGGAGCTTCATTATACATATTTTTTACGAAATCAGTTTGCATAGGTGTTTCACAAGGTTTAGCATCACTCATATTACATTTGTACAACAGTTCTTTTATCTTTTCTTCTTGAGATAAATGGTATCCTTTTGATGTCTTACTAATTTGTACTCCTAAATATTTATTAATATTTCCTAAGAATTTAAGTGAGAATTTTTCTCCTAGCTTATCTGCAAATTCAATACATTTTTCTTTATTTTTACATATATACAAAATATCATCTACATATACCAATATATATTCTGGATAATCTCCTTCTATTTTTGTAAAAAAAACAATTGTCTGCTGTCGTTGCAGTGAATCCCATTGTTGTTAATTCTTTAGTTAGACACTCGTACCATTTTCTTCCAGACTGTTTAAGTCCATATAGACTTTTATTGAGTAACCATGTTTCTCCCTTTACTGTGTCCTTACTATGTGGTGCTTTTACATATATCTCCTTGTCTAAGTCAGCATGTAAATATGCTGTTTGAATGTCGTATTGATACACTTCCAAATTCATTATGGATGCTATAACTAGTGCACTTTTTACACTTTCTATTCTGATTGTAAGCGAATAAGTATCATCATAATCCTCAGGATATTTTTGAGCAAATCCCTGTGCAACAATTCATGCTTTGTATAATTTTTCTCCCTTTTCTAAATTTTTAATTTTAAATATCCATCTAGTGCCTATAGTAGATTTGTTGCTTGGTACCTTAGTTTTTGTAAATACATTTAATTCTTTTAGACTATTCATTTCTTTTAACATTGCTGATTCCCATTTTATTTTTTCATCAATTGGTAGTTTTAATATATCCTCATATGAATTGGGAGTTATTGCATATATGCAAAATATAATCTTCAAATCTTTTAGGTATTTTATTTCTATTATTTCTAATTGGCCTTTTTGAATTACTATTATTATCTCTAAGATGTATGGCTTCCTTTTTATTTAGTGAATCTACTTTTATTCTAGGATTATTTTCATTTCCTATATTTATTTCATTAAGATGTATTTTTGACCAGTTTGATTGTTCATGAAATATGGCATTTCTTGATACAATGAATTTATTATTATTATCCACAAATTTATATCCTTTTGTACCTGGCTCATAACCTATGAATTTTAATCTCCTTGATAGTTTATCTCCTTTACGTCTAATTTGTTTAGGTATAAGTACATCAGCTGATACACCAAATGTATGTAAATGTGATATCTGAGGTTTTTTGTTGTACATTATTTCATAAGGAGTCTTATTTATTACACTAGACCATGTTCTATTTAGAGTATAATTAGAATATAATACTGCTTCAGACCAGAAATTTTTGCTCATACCAGAATCTTCTAGAACACATCTAATCATTGTTTGTAGTGTCGAGTTTCTACGTTCTAAGACTCCATTTTGAAATGGAGAAAATGGATTTGTCATAAAATGTAATATTCCTTTTGATTTTAGCCAATTAGTAAATTCATTAGAAAGAAATTCCGATCCTCTATCAGTCATTATTTTTTTAATTTTCTTATTATTTTGTATTTCCACTCTTTTATAGAATTCTTTAAATTTCATGAATACCTCATTTTTATGTCTTAAACAATATACAAATCCATATCTGCTAAAATCGTCTACTATTGTTAAGAAAAATCTGTTTTTATATTTTACAGAAGCTGTAAATGGTCCTACTAAGTCCATATGTACCATTTCAAAGATGTGTTTAGTAGTTCGTTTAGATTTTTTTGGTCTTGCTTTCGTTCTTAATTTCGAGCAATTACATACTGAACATTTGAGATAGTTCTCACAATTTTTTATTTTTGCTCCTTCAGTACAGTTAATTACTTTTTGTATCACTGGGAAACTGATGTGGCCTAACTTTCTGTGCAATAAATGTGCACATTCATCATGAATAGGTTTACCTATTAAAGGTTTTGTTTGTTTTATATCTTCTTCATTTTCTGAATCCAAATTTGAATCTATGCTTGAAATTTTTTTTCTTCAAATTGTACATATGGCAATCCTTTTTTAATGGTGATTTTACCTACATCTATATTATTTTTTCTAATATACATATTACCCTTGGAAATAGACATATTTATTTCTGCTTCCTCGCTTAGTTTTATTGCAGCTAAAATATTGTGTGGTATTTCTGGTACTAATAGTACCCCCTCTATTTTTCCTATTCCCGGTAATATTATATTTCCTTTTCCAGTTACATGTACTTGGTTCTGATTAGCCACTTTTATTAGAAAATTTTCTTCTGTGAAAGAAGATAGAATTAGTTTGTTGGGTGTGGTGTGGTTATTTGCTCCTGTGTCTATTAACCAATTATTATCTCTATAATCTTTTTCAATTCCAAATGAAGCCCCTGTCTTATTATCTTTGTATCTTTCTCTGTACTCTCTTCTATCTCTATAGTTAGGTGAATCTCTTCTATTATATATGTTCTCTATTGGATGTCTATTTGTTACTCTGCCTCTATATTCATTTCTATAATTTTCTTTGAAATTTCTAGGACAATCTCTTTTATAATGTTCTCTTGACCCACAAATATAGCATTCTATATTTTCTCTATTCTTTTCATTAAAATATACCTTTTTGAATGTTTTTGTTTCTTTTATCATTAATTGTCTGTCCTTTCTCAAATTGTCTTCAGTAATTAGCATATTAGATAACCTTTCTACAGACAGATCCCCTAATCTTAGAGAGTCTAAGTTGTTAATAAAGTTGTCCCAATTATGATCCAAAGAATTAATTATAGCACTTTTCATTATTTGGTCTGACACATTTTCTCCTCTCAAATGTAATTCTGCTCTAATAGCGTTCATGTTCACTATGTGTTCACTCATGGATGTACCTTTTAGAAAAAAATTCTTTACACAATTTTGTAGTAGTGGCTAAGCTGTCACTGTAAAATAAGTTATACATGTCCTGAATAATTTCTAATACAGTTAGATTATTTTTTATACAATAATACAAGGTTGAATTAATACTAGCTATAAGCAGATAAAAAGCCCTGTGATGTTTAATATCTTGTTCTAAAGTCCATGGTCTTTTAGGTGGGTTGTCAATGAAATATAATAAATTTTCTTTTAAAAATAATATCTGAATATTTTGAGACCATTCCTGTATGTTGGATCCATTTAAATTCAGTTTAGGACAGTCAGTTGGAATATATCCATTATTATTAATCAAATCACCTAAAGCTGGTTGTTGTCCATGGTCCTGAATTTCCTGAAAGCAGCAATAGGGCACTGGAATACCAGTTGGTAATTTAAAAGGCTTTCTCTGTATTTTTTTTTCTATTTCTTCTGTACTTGATTGCGCATGCGCGAACCTCATTTCATTCAAGCAGCCGCCGGGGAAGGTTCTTGTGCTTGCAGCTCCTCCACTGATCTCTTTCTGGATGTCGCCCTCTTTGGAAAAGCCTCCAACACGCCACCGTTGTCCTACAGGAGCTCCCACTTCGAAGTTTTCAGGGTAAAATTCATGCCTAGCTTCTAGAAGTGTAGGAGTTGAAGGCAAAAATTGGCATTTTCTTCTGTGCTCGGCAATCTCTGCAGTTAGATATTTATTTTGTGAGTCTTTATTTTTTTCGTTAAATCCGGATCCGAATGCTTTAGCAATAGTCTTCATAGCTTCACTAATTTGGCTTTTTGAAGGATATATTTCAGTAATTATTTCATCTTCATCCTCACAGTCTTCTTCATTGTTTTTTGTATCAGATCTTTCTGAATATTTTGTTAAATTATCACTTATTGATTTACGGTCGGCCATTTTGACTGTCAGTTCTAACGGACATGTTTGCTTTTCAAATCTCTGAGTGTAACCGTCTATTTCAACGACTGAAGTTTTTTTTTATTTGAGTTTCTAATTGCTTCACATATATTTTTGCTTATTTGTGTTGTATTTTGGTCTCTGTCTTTTGTATCTTTTGAATTAATTAGTCTCTGTATATTATTTAATATTTCTTCATCATCATTTTGATTTCTCAGAATATTAATTAATTCTTCTCTTAAGCTCTCACCCTTTTCCACAATTTTTTCTTTTTCTTTAATATCTTCAGTAGTGGATTTATTTTTAATTTTTTCTTCTATGGATCCATCTCTTATTTCTGTTTTTTGATCTTCATTTGAGTATTTTTGTTCAGTCATTTTCTTTGAACATGCTCTTGTATTTGGCATTTTTGTTCTATCTTCTTTAAATATTTTCTTTATCATATTTTTATTATTGGGTCATAAACCATCCTCTTGCTACCATTTTGTTATTGAATTAAGGATCTGACCCAATAATATTCAGAGACCATATTATGTTAAACAAAAGTATTTATTGTATACATACAATACATCAAACAACTATATACAACCAAATAACCATTTGTACATCAACTTATCAATGTAGGCGGGGACTAATATACACTGATTGGATGCTTCTTATGATTGACAATACTTATACTAGATCTCTCCATTCTTCTTCTGGGTCTTAAGTTCCTACTCCTATGGATGAGGCATTTAATTATTTAACAAAACCATCCCAAAGAAAAAGAAATGCAAGACAGCAAAATGGCTGTCTGAGGAAGCTTTGCAAATAGCTGAGGAAAGAAGGAAGTGAAAGGCAAGGGAGAAAGAGAAAGATACACCCAATTGAATGCAGAATTCCAGAGAATAGCTAGAAGAGATAAGAATGCCTTCTTAAATGAACAGTGTAAAGAAACAGAAGAAAACAATAGAATAGGGAGGACCAGAGATCTCTTCAAGAAAATTGGAGATATGAAGGGAACGTTTCATGCAAAGATGGGCATGATACAGGACCAAAATGACAGGGGCCTAACAGAGGCAGAAGAGATTAAAAAGAGATGGCAAAATTGCACAAAAGAACTATAAGAACAAGCTTAACTTCTCTGATAACCATGATGGGGTGGTCACTGACCTCGAGCATTCCTAGAATGTGAAGTCAAATGGGCCTTAGGAAGTATGAGCAACAACAAAGCTAGTGGAGGTGACAGTATTCCAGCTGAGCTATTCAAAATCTTAAAAGACGATGCAATAAAAGTGCTACATTCAATTTGCCAGCAAATTTGGAAAACTCAACAGTGGCCACAGGATTGGAAAAGGTCAATTTACATTCCAATTCCAAAGAAAGGCAATATCAAAGAATGTTCAAACAATCGCACCATTGCACTCATTTCACATGCTAGTAAGGTTATGCTTAAAATCCTACAAGCTAGGCTCCAGCAGTATGTAGATTGAGAACTACCAGAAATACAGGCAGGATTTCGAAGAGGCAGAGGAACTAGAGATCAAATTTCCAACGTATGTTGGATCATGGAGAAAGCTAGGGAGTTCCAGAAAAACATCTACTTCTGCTTCATTGACTGTACTAAAGCCTTTGATTGTATGGATCACAACAAATTGTGGCAAATTCTTAAAGAGATGGGAGTACCAGACCATCTTGTTTGTCTTTTGAGAAACCTATATGCAGGTCAAGAAGCAACAGTGAGAACTGAACACGGAACCACTGATTGGTTCAAAATTGGGAAAGGAATCCAGCAAGGCTGTATATTGTCACCCTGCCTATTTAACTTATATGTATCATGAGAAAGGCAGGGCTAGATGAATCAAAAATTGGAATTAAGATTGCCGGAAATTGGAAATATCAACAACCTCAGATATGCAGATGATGCCACTTTAATAGCAGAAAGTATAGAGGAACTAAAGAGCCTCTTGATGTGGGTGAAGAAGGAGAGTGCAAAAGTTGGCTTGAAACTCAACATTAAGAAAACTAAGATCATGGCATCTGGCCCTCTCAATTCCTGGCAAATGGGGAAGAAATGGAGGTAGTGACAGATTTTATTTTCCTGGGCTCCAAGATCACCGCAAATGGGGACTGCAGCCAAGAAATTAAAAGACGCTTGCTCCTTGGGAGGAAAGCTATGGCAAATCTAGACAGCACACTAAAAAGCAGAGACATTACCCTGCCAACAAATGTGTGTAGAGTCAAGGCTTTGGTTTTCCCAGTTGCAATGTATGGCTGTGAAGATTGGACCATAAGAAAGGTTGAGCACCAAAGAATTGAGGCCTTTGAACTACGGTACTGGAGAAGACTCCTGCGAGTTCCTTGGACTGCAAGGCGATCAAACCTGTCAGTCCTAGAGGAGATCAACCCTGACTGCTCTTTAGAAAGCCAGATCCTGAAGATGAAACTCAAATACTTTGGCCACCTAATGAGAAGGAAGGACTCACTGGAGAAGAGCCTAATGCTGGGAAAGATTGAGGACAAAAGAAGAAGGGGACGAGGGAAAACCGGAAGCATCGTGACAATACTGGTTGGGAAATAGTGAAGCTCCATCGAGCTTCGCAAAAACCCAAACTGATAAACCGCTGTCAGGGGATCTTCGGACTGGATCCATCTTGTAGGCGCCTTGGAAGACCAAGAGGAAGAGGCAAGTTCCTTGAAAGGTTGGAGCCAGCTCTTTGACACAGCTGCGGGGACTGCGGCCATTGAAATGGCCATTACAAGCTGGGGCAACTGGACTGAGAATTGAGCAGGAGCGGTGATGAAACGGAGTATTGTTACCAATTGAGTGATTGGCCAACTCACAGGTAAGAAGATTTTTTTAAAAAAAAAATTTAAAAGAGGTCCCAACCTGAAATAAGCAGCTAATTGGCATTTGGGAATTCAAAGTGAAGGAAAATAAATAAATAAAGAGGAACTTTAAAAACGAAAGCCCTCAAAGGAGAACTAACCACCTGGATTTAGAATTGGACTTGGAAGAAATTAAGAATAATATAAGGAAAAAGAAATTAAGAGAAAGCATTTTTTAACAACAAAAGGAATTACTCAAAGAAGTAATACTTTTGTGGATTTACAATTGATACTTTTGCCTGGGGATTTGTGGATTGGAGAGAGTCATCTGCTGGTGGAAAAGAAATATTGCACTCAAATCAGCGTGAAAAGACTTTTAAGGAGTATTTGTTTAAACAGCTGGAGTAAGATTATAAAAAGAAGTTGAAAGAATATAATCTCAAACTGGAAAGACTCTAATGACTATCTGAATTGGACACTACTTGGAAAGAAAAAAGAATGAAAAAAAGACATCAAATGGACTTGAATTGAACTATATATAAGCCAAAATAATAATAAATTTAAAAATTATTTCTTCTTAAATTGAAAATATGGAGAATTGGGAGCATGAGTATGAGGAGTTGAGGGAGAGGTTGCAAAAGGTGCAAGAAGCGTTTAAGGGAAACAAAGAAGTGGAAGATTGGATAGAATACAAAAAAGAAAGAGAAAAGATAAGTGAGAAGCAAGAATATAATGTTGGAAAGAAAATAATTGAAGGAAAAATATAGTTGATTACACTGAAATTAAAAATGATAAAATAAAAATAGATGGGGGAATATCTCTCAAAAAAGAAGAAAAGAGAAGGAAATGGGAAAAGAGTGAGGGGGTAATTAAAAGGGTAATAAAGTTTAAAATTAGAGAAAAGATGCAGGAAGGAAGATACAATAAATACAAGAAGAAAGAAAGAAAGAAAGAAAGAAAGAAAGAAAGAAAGAAAGAAAGAAAGAAAGAAAGAAAGAAAGAAGAGAATGGGAGAAGAGAATGGGAGAAAGGGAGGAAAATATTAAGAAGTGGAATTCTGGAGAGTTTAAAAGAAAATGGTTAAAAGGGGAAGGGAAAAAATGTAGTAGAAAGGGAATTAAAGCATTAACATGTTGATTTAAGGGAATGGTATTAGTAGTAGAAATTGTATGTAAGAAACATTGGAATAAATATACAGATTATTGTAAACGGGAATACTTAATTGAAATTAAGACAAAAAATTGAAATGTTAGTAAATGATGTAAGTAAAGATGAAATGAAAGGTATGTAAGGAGTTTTTTAAAAAAGAAATATATTTTATAAAGTAAAACAGATCAGCAGAAGCAATGTGAAAGATAGAAAGGTTTATATTTTGTTGTCTGGGGATTTAAGGATCGGAGAGAAACACCTGCTGAGGGTAAAGAAATGTGTGCCAAAGTTTGAAAAAACAAAGGAAATTTAAATTAAGAAATAAAATTGAAATGTTAGTAAATTAAGTAAGTAAATGATGTAAGAAAAGATGAAATGAAATATATGTAAGAACTTACATAAAAGGAGTATATTGTTCAATGTAAAATAGACCAGCAGATATGAAATGGTTTATATGTAAAAATAACTGAAAGTAATTGAAATATTAGGAAAAGAGAAAAATAATTATTGAAGTGGGAATAAGAAATTAGGAATTAAAGAAAATAAGAGGTGGAAAGTTAATTAAGTTGAAAGATTTTAAGGTAAAAATGGAATAAGTTGAAATATACTGTTAAGAATTAAAAAACATGATGGGAATCTTGAGGAATATATGCAATAAATGCAGAGAATTGGGGATGCCTGGACACCATAGGAAAAAAAAACACTGACTTGAAAATGTATACAGCAATAGAGAGAGATTTTTTTTTCTTTCCTATTTCCCCCTCTCTCAGTTCCAAATTCCTTTAAACTTGCTGAATATTTCAGAAACCTTTAATACTTGCTGTTAGGTAGGAAGTCCCAATTCTCCTTTATTTTGTTTGGTGATATATCTGCTGCCGCTCTATCTTGCTCTGCAATTTTGCAGAGTTTCCCGGTCGTCCGGAGCTTCAGCGGCTTGGATAGGGAGTCCCACCCTGTTAACTCCCCAGAAGCAGAAAAAACTTTCTGGGGGTCTCACAGGGGACTCTACCTGCAGCCACCGGCTCTCCTCACGAAATCTTCACGTTTCGGAGGTTTTCGAGCCGTTTCCAACCTCCGAAACGGCTCTTTGACAGGCGACAGGGCTGGCGGTCTTCAAAAGACCGTCAGCGATGGTCCGCGGCAGCACCGGAAGTCCATTTGTATTCCATGTGGAATACAAATATTAAGTCACTTGGGGGTTTTTTATATAAAGAGTTACTTTATCCTGAAGGGGGCAGATGGCGGTTGAAGACTTTGGATATGCTGTTGGAAGAAGGGATTTCTTTGACTTGGTTGCAGTATAATCAAATACAGATGAGATGGAAAGAAGATCAACAAACTGGTTTAATGGAATACGAAGTAGAATTGGTTAGACAGATAAAAGAGATAGGTCCAATGCACATTAAGAGAGTTTATAATGTCTTGTTAGAAAGGGATTCAGAAAATGAGTTAGTCAAAGATTGTATGATTAAATGGGCACAGAATTTTGCTCAACCAGTTATGATGGAAACATGGGAAAAAATATGGGCTCAGAATGTCAAATTTACACAGTCACAAAATTTGCGAGAAAATTTTTATAAAATATTTTATAGATGGCACCTAGATCCCAAGAAACTGTCTTGTATGTACCCTAATGTTCAACCAAAATGTTGGAGGTGTGAATGTTTAGATGCTACATATTATCATATTTGGTGGACTTGCAGGAAAGTGAGGACTTTTTGGATAAAAATTTGGTGGGTAATGCAAAATGTTTTGAGGAAAAAAATACAATTTTCTCCGCAATTATTTTTATTGGGTATAGTTAAAGATTTTACATTGGGTGAAATGAAATTGATTTTGTATATGGTGACTGCAGCTAGGTTATTGATTGCCCAATATTGGAAGAGTGATGCTTTACCGACTGTGGACCAATGGATTCAGAAGATGGCTGGATTTGCAGAGATGGCGAAGATTTCAGCCTTTTTAAAAGATCAGATGCATGAGAAGTATATACAGGAATGGAAAAAGTGGATTGAATATATACAGAATAAATATCAGACTAGAAAATATTATGTAGCTTTCAGCTGAGGGGGATTGATGATTATGCTAGTAAATGCTAGTGAATAGAGAAAAAGATATGGAAGGGATGAATAACATATATATTGTTTGGAACTATTAGTATTGAATATAGGGGAAGTCAAGGGGGAGGGGAGGGAAAGGGGTGGTGGGGGAGGGTTGGGGGGGTTTGTAGGGAACTATATTGTTATAAATGTGATTTTTTATAATGTTTTGGAGGGGGGAAAGGGGGGAATTGTATTTGTAAAACTTTTTCAATAAAAAAAAGAATCTTTTTAAATTCTCTGCAATTATTGAAGCGTATATTTTCTAGTCTGCATTTAATAGTGATAGTGGCTTGTAATTTTTTATCTGTATTAAATCTGATTCTTCTTTCGGTATTAATGTTATATTTGCTTCCATCCACATATTTGATATTTTGGCCTTTAATAGTACTCCATTATAAACTTCCAACATTGGCAAACCTAAAGTATCTTTTTTTAAAAAAGTAATAATCTTTATTTATATTTATAGTTAAAAAAGAAGACGATACACCAAACAAATAACAAAACAAAACAACAAAACAGAAAACATAAATGCATATAAATAATGCCTTAGTAACCTAATATTTAGTAGAAACCTATACAATAAATTTATACTACATTCCGGGGGAGACAGAGCAACCTATTTTAAATTTATAAATCAATCAGGTCTATCCGACCTCACTTTATGTGTATAATAAAATATTTTCAATAAATACAACATCTATTTATATTATTCTGATTTTGATTTTGATTTTCTTTTCGATAGCCAAGTATACCATTTTTCCCAAGATAAACATGTTTGCGTTTGGTCTCTATCTTTCAATTTTTTTGTCAATCTATCTCCTTCCGCGCAGTCCAAAATCTTCTTTAATATTGCTTCATCTGATGGGATATTTTTATCTTTCCAGAAGTGAGCAAATGTTATTCTCGCTGCAGTAATAATATGTAATATGAGATACCACAAATCTTTTTTAATGTTTTCCGGTTTGGAGCCGAGCAAGCATGTCTCTGGTTGCAATTCAAACTCCTGATTTAAGATTTCTTTTAACCATTTTTAAATTTTCTCCCAAAATTTAATTGCTTCTGGACACATCCACCATTGATGATAATAAGTACCACATTCAAATCCACATTTTCAACATTCAGCGGGCTGTCCAGTAAACATTTTTGCCAATCTGTCTGGCGGGAGATGCCATCTGTATAGCATCTTATAAATATTTTCTTTCTATGTAGTAGATACTACTAATTTCATGTTTCCCCACCAAATCTCTTGCCATTTTTCAAGGTGAATTGGGTAACCAAAATTTTTCCCCCAGGCAATCATTGTGTCCTTTATTACTTCTTCACCAATCTCTATCCTCATCAACAATTTATAACATTTAGAGAACATACCCTTTTCCTGGCCCATCAAAATTTTGTCTAACTTCTGCAGGTCAACATTTATGCCATTTCTATCTCGATTCCTTTTATATTTTGATTGGACCTGCAGGTAAGTCCACCAATCCAATTGAAATCCCTGAGAATTCAGCTCCTGTCTTGACTTTAGCTCTCCTCGTGCGTTCAGCAAATCTTTATACATTTATTTTTTTGCAATATTAAATAGTTTGGAATATGTCAAAGCTTCCAGAGGTGATATCCAACACGGTATTTTGATATAATATTTTTTACTAATCTTCTCCCAATTCCGAATTAGAATGTTCCTTATATAGTGCCAAGTGAACCATTTGCTTTGTGGGGTGTTATCCCGCCAAAGTGCCATATACCAACCTTGTTGTAAATCGTGGCCTTCTATCCTAAGAAGATGATTATTACTTAGAGTGATCTATTCTTTGACCCAAACTAATAAAGCGGCTGAATAGTAATTCTCCCAACACGGTAAGCCCAGACCCCCCCCCCCACCTTTCTTTTATCTCCTGCATCATTTTCTTTTTAATCCGGGTTTTTTCCCCCTTCCATATGAATTTAATTACTGCCTGGTTTAGATCTATGAAAAAAAAAATTAGGTAAATTTGCTGAAGCAGTCTAAAAAAGAAAATTGAATTTCGGTAGGACATAGGATTTTATTGTTGCTACCCATCCCAGGAGTAATAATTGAATTTTGCCCCACTTATCAAGATCTTTTCTTACTTGGGTTAATAATTTAATATAATTATCCTCCTGGATGCTCGAGCATCTACACGTTAACCAAATTCCCAAGAATTTGGTTTTAGTGACTACTCTAAGTCCTGTTACTTCCTCTAAATCCTGCTTACCTTTCTCTGAGATGTTCTTGGTTAAAATATTTGTCTTCTTTTTATTAATTAACAGACCTGCTACGGTCCCAAATTCCTCAATTTTCTCCAACAAGGATAAACAAGATTTTATAGGATCTTCCAAAATAAAAGCCATATCATCTGCAAAGGCCTGGGTTTTGTATGTCTGGTCTCTAATTTTAAGGCCTTTTATTCCTTCCTCATTTCTTATTTTATGCAGTAAGGTGTCTAACGATAATATAAAGAGTAAGGGGGAGAGAGGGCAACCCTGTCTTGTACCTTTACCAATAGGGAATTCTTCTGTCAAATCACCATTTATCAATAATCTGGCAGTTTGTTTAGAGTAAATGGCTTTAATTACGTTTTAAAATCTTTGTCCAAAACCCATGTGTTCTAATTGTAATAGTATAAACTCCCAATTGACCCTGTCAAATGCTTTCTGGGCGTCTATAAAAACTAAAGCGACCTGTTTGCCTGGGTGGTTTTCATAGTATTCAAGTACATTTAGCATAACTCTCAGATTATCTCGTAATTGTCGTGACGGTAAAAACCCTTTTTGATCGATATGTATAAATTCATTTAGAAACCCTTTTAATCTATTTGCTAAAATTGCTGTAAATATTTATAATCTGAGTTCAGGAGGGATATTGATCTATAGTTCTTTATATCTGTTGGAGGGGGGTCTTCTTTAGGTATTAAGCTAATATTGGCCTCCCTCCATGAATGGGGAATTTCTGCTTTCCCAAGTACCTCATTAAATAAATCCTTCATGTGTTCCCCCATTACTTCAAACAATGCTTTATATAACTCAGCCGGGAGTCCATCTATGCCCGGTGTTTTTTAATTCTCCTGCTTCTTTACTGCTTTTTCAATCTCTATTAAAGTAATTTCCTCTTCCAAAATTTGTTTCATCAAATTAGATATCCTAAGTAAATCCAAATTCTCTATATACTTTTTTTATCTCTCCTGCCAAAATCTTCTCCTTCCTATATAATTCCTTATAGAAGTCCACCGCAATTCTTTCTTTCCCTCCCTTATCTCTTATTAAATTCCCATCCTTATCTTCTAATTGTTTGATTCGTCTATTCTGTTTCTCCTTTTTTAGTCTAAATGTGAGCCATCTTCCTATTTTAGTGGCTGACTTGAAGTGTTTCTGCCTTGCCGCCTTTATCTTATCCTTCATCACTTCCAGGTCCAAAAGATTAAGTTGGTGTTTCAACAATATTATCTGTTCTTTTACTTCAGCAGTCAGTGGGATATGTTGCAGATGTTCCTCAGCCTTTGTTAATTTACTTAATATCTCACCCCTATCTTGTTCTTCTTTTTTCCGTTTAATAGCCATGTGTTTAATGATAAGACCCCTTATAAAGGCTTTGGCAGCATCCCACACTATTTGAAGGGGCATTCCTGGTGTCCTATTTTCTGGAAAAAAGAAGGTCACTTCTGTCTTGAACTTTTGCAAAAATTCAGATTCTTTCAAAATCTCCGGTCTCATCATCCATCTCTTCCTATTATTTCCTTCCTTCTTTAAGACAGCTAATACTGGATTGTGGTCCGCCCAATCATTCGGCATGATCTTAACCTCCAAACCTAAAGTGTCTTGCTTTTAAAGAACATTTTTAAAGTTCTGCTGGTAGTCCATCTGGTCCTGATGTTTTATTATTATTTTTTCTCTTGATCGCTTCTGTTAATCCCATCATCATTATCTTTTTATTTAGCATAGCCTTCACTTTTTCAGGCACTTTGGGTGATTCAGCTTTCTCCAAGTATTGTTTTATTTTTTCTTCTGACATCTTCTCTTGATTATATAGTTTTTCATAGTAATTATGGATTATTTTTTTTTAGTTTCATTTTGATGCTGAAGGATTCCCTTTTCATCTAACAACTGTGTATCAATTTCTTCTCTTTCTCCTTTTTCAATTTATATGCTAACCATCTTCCTGGTTTGTTGGCATTTTCAAAGTAGTTTTGTTTTGCTTTTTTAATCTTTTGTGCTAATTCTTCTGTTTCCATTAAGTTGAATTTATGTTTTATCAGGTCCATTTGTTTTTTTTAATTTCTTTTTTACAGTTTTTTCTGTAACTCTGTTTCCAGTCCAGTGGTGAAATGTAAAATTTGTTACTACCAGTTCTGTGGGTGTGGCTTGGTGGTGGGTGGTGGTAATGTGACTGGGTGGGCATGGTCAACTTTTTTTTTTTACTTTTAAAAACATTTTTTCTACAACCGCTTCGGCTGAAGAGGTTGTAAAAAAAATGCTTTTAAAAGGCTCTCATGATCAGGCAACTCAGCTGGGATGGTCAGAGCCTTTTAAAAGCATTTTTTACAGCCTCTTCAGCTTTTTTTTTTTTTTTTACTTTTAAAAGCATTTTTTGGCCGAAGAAAAAATGCTTTTAAAAGTTTTTTAAAAGCCTGTGATGATCATGTGGCTTAGCTGGGCATGGGGGGGGATTTTTGCTATCGGTTCTCCAAGCCACCTGCCACCATCGCTACCGGATCAGGCAATCTGGTCCAAACTGGGAGCATTTCACCTCAGTTCCAGTCTTTTATGTTATGTCTGCTGCTAATCTCTTTTGTGTTTGCATCTTTTTCTTATTCTTTTTTGCTATATAGGTGATTGCTAATCCCCAAATATATGCTTTTGCTGTATCCCATACATTTTTTAGTGAAGTCTCTTCTTTTTTATTCTCCTTGAAAAAGAAATCCATTTCCTTCACCATTATTTGTATAAACTCTACCTTTTAATATCGCTTGGTTCAACATCCATCTTACTTTTTTCTTTGGCCTTTCCATTTTATTTTTATTGGGTTATGATCTGCTCATATATTTGTTTCCATTTCTATCTCTTGTATATTTGTTCTTAATTCCAATATCATCCATATCATATCTATTTTTGACCATAATGTCTATCTGAATAGAATGTTTATTGGTTTTATTGGCGTGTATATTGCTATCAACAGTACTTGTTTTTGATTTATTATTACCTCTACCATCAAAATTCTCCCTTCTTCATCTGTGTATATTTGTTTGGCATTTATTGTTTCCTTTATATATAAAACTACCCCCCTTTTCTTTTGTTGTCCTAGTGAAAAATATACTTTTCCCATTTGAGAGTATTCTAAAAGCTTGCTATGTTGCTTTTTTAATATGGACTTCTTGGAGACAAATTAAATCAAATTTTAATTTTTGTAATTTTGTAAAAGTTTTTTCCTTTTCATTGGTGAATTCAATCCATTTATATTAATTGATAGCATCTTTAATTCTTCTTCCATCTTCTCACTTATATATAGGTTGTATTGTCCTAGTTTATCTTATTTCTCTCTGTTCCATTGCTTTTGCTCCTTCTCGTTCTGCTTGTTTTATTTTCTCAGCCTCACTTTCTTCTTGCCATATAGTCTTTTCTATATTTGCTGGTTCTTTTTGTCCTTTGCATTCTACTTCCTTTCTCCTTTCCTGTGTCAACTCA
>WNWU01013815.1:30071825-30287059 GCA_012654045.1 Ptyas mucosa | reverse complement strand
GAGCCAACTCTGACCTAAAACTAATAAAAACAACCAGGATTCATGAACCCCAGACTCCCCATCCACTCCCCAACATCTGGGGTGTGTAGAGAGAAACTCAGGCTACCATGGCAGAAGGCAGACTATCCGAAGAGAGCCCGCTCTGGGTGACCCTGAGTGGAGTAGAACTTGCCCCCACCCAGGGAACTCCAGGAACCAGCAGCCAACCAGAGCCAAATTGTAGCCCTCCCTGGACATCAAAGTCGAGGGGCCCATCGCAGCAACTGAAACAAAAAAAAAGAGTATTGGTGAAAAAAAATTCCTAAAGCAGCTGAGGTTGAACTCCCCCACCCCACACCCCAGGGCTGCGGGGGGGAACCCCTGAATGATCTAGGAAGACTGGAATGGATGATGGACTGGGAATGTGCCAGACTCCCAAAAACTCTGATGGAACCCTTGTGGGGATCCATACAACAGCTGAAGGAGAAATTTGAACAAACCACCCTTTGGGATGAGGGGCTGTTGTGCCACCCAAAAGAGAGGGGGGTTACAGCTGAGCCCTTTGAAGCAAGGAGAAGCAGCTCCCCTTTTCTGCTACCCAAAGGAAGTATGAGCCCAAGACTGCTGCCAATAGTCCTTCCACGTAACAGGCAAGCCGCCCAAGGGAGGCGGCCCCTCCCTTCTCTCTGAACCAGAGCTGAAAGAGATGCCAAACAAACCAAACACAGGAACACGGGGCCAACATGGCGAGGGAGGAGCAGGGCTGAATGAACCACCATGATTCAGGGGGAAATTCAATGGGGACTCACATCAACTGGCTCTATTCTTTGACTCTACTAGAGTCCACCTAGAGTGCTATGGCCACCTCTACCCATTGCACAGAGCCATGGTGGATACCATTGCCGGGGGGCTAAAGGGAGAAGCAAAGGAATGGCTAGCAGCCCTCCATAAGAGGAAAGCCCTTCAACTGCAAGACATTGACAATTTCCTTCAAGAGCTAGAATCCAGATTTGAGGAGGTGGAGGAGGATCCATGCATGGATGGATGAGCTCCAAAACCTAAAGCAGAGGGGCGACCCATTAAGGAACACATCTGTGAATTCAGAAGAGTCATGGGGAAGCTACCCCCTTTGCCAGAACGACTATTAGTTCACTTTTTCAGAACGAGCCTGGACAAGCAAATTGCCTACAGAGACATTCCAAACTGACTCTCTGAGTGGTTCTGAGTGGCCATAAAAGTTTACTGTGGATTGTGTGCAAATGACATGCAGAAGCAACTGGATACCAAGAAGAGAGGCCAACCAGACCAGAGACCAGACGGCTGACAAGAGATCGTAGCAGCACAGCCGGCCCTAAAATCAACCCTCCCACAAAACCAATTGAAATGCTACAGATGCAGAGGGATGGGCCACATCACCTTGGCATGTGTAACCCCAGCTCCGAAAACCAAATCAGAGCCACCACCCAGGGCGCGACCAGAATGAGGTTTCAGGCATGCCATCGACATGTCCCAAAAAGCCCTCCAGGCAATAGAGGTCCTTCCTAACCCAGTCAAAGAAGGGGGATTCCAGCCAATGAAGACCAATTGCCAGATCCCTATGACAGCGAGGACGATGGTGATGATGATCTGATGGTGAGTGAACCGATCCACCCCTTCATCCTCCCTATATGCCTCACATCCCCAAAGACAGGGACACAGGGCACTTTTCAAGCCCTAATAGACTTAGGCTGTACTAGATGCCTGATTAACCTAGCCACAGTCCTAAAACTGGGGATTAGAGTGAAGCCCACCCAATCAGATTTGAACAGGTCAATGGGTCACTATTTGGGGGAGCCTACACCACCAATCTAACTGAACTAGTGAAGTTCGAGCTAGCGGACCACTGGGAAGCAATTCGATTCATACTAGCCCCTAGAATGACAGACGTAGTGTAAGGACCAGCCTCTCCCCCCTTCCAAGAAAGTACAAACTCTTGAAAACTTTGTATTTCAAAAGGAACCTTTTATTGAAAAGGGATGAAAGCAAGTCAAAATTCAAAGCAGGCTCTGAGGTCCCTCAGGGCATGCAGTCCAGGATAAAGGGAATTAGGAACCGCTCTCCACCATCCAATGTGGGTTCCCATCAATTCGCCGGTGTGAAGATGTTATCATACCAGCCTCTCTGAGAAGCAGATAAGAAGAGCTTCTCAGGGCCATCTTGCAATCCACATGTCCCCCCCCCCCCGCTGTCATTTCCCAGGAGGTGAGAATTCTCCAGGCATTTCTAGTGCCAGGCAACGGTTATAAATCAGGTTAAAGTTTATACATAGAGGACCAGGCAGGAAATAGGATACTTAGGATACATAGGAAAGAGAACTAAATGTGACAAATCCAAATCCCCCCCCTTCTTCCACAAAGAATGGCAGATACACGGATCTGACATATTGCCCTCCTCAGAAAAATGGAAAATACACCTAGAAAGACATAAAACTTATAATATATTAAGATTTAGGATGGTTTGTGAGGGTATAAGAGTGGAGATAATGGACATCCTTGCCTAATCCCTTTATTTATATTGACTTTTACCGTTGGGTCTCCATTTACCATAATTCTTGCAGTTTGGTTTGAATAAATTACTTTAATCATTTCTATAAATTTTTTGCCAAATTTCATCCCAATTAATTGAATAGTTAAAAATTGCCAATTCAAGTTGTCGAACGCCTTCTGTGCATCCACCAATATTAATGCCAATTGTCTTTCAGGGCCTCATAATGCTCTAATATATTCATTATAATTCTTGCATTGTTTTTAATTTGTCGTTTGGGTAAAAACCCATTTTTATCCAAATGAATAATTTTATTTAGTATTATTTTTAGTCTTTCTACCATTATGTTACTGCGCGAGCTGCACTGGCTTCCTGTGTTCTTCCGGGTGCACTTCAAGGTTTTGGTTACCACCTTTAGAACGCTCCATGGCTTAGGACCGGGCTATCTTCGAGACCGCCTTCTGCCACCAGTACCCTCTCACCGACCAGTACGCTCCCATAGAGAGGGGCTTCTCAGGGTGCCGTCGGTCAAACAGTGTCGACTGACGGCCCCCAGGGGGAGAGCCTTCTCTGTGGGGGCACCCACCATGTGGAACAAGCTCCCCCCGGAGATACGGACAATCCCAGATCTCCGCGCTTTCCGCCGTGCCCTCAAGACGTTTCTATTCCAGCGGGCTGGCCTGGACTAACCTCTTCTAAAATTGCTCTTATATTTTTAAATCTTAATCTCATAAATTTAGAGTTTTAATTTTAGGTTTAAGACCAAATTATTTAATTGTATTTTAATCAATTCTTTAAAATATTTGTATTATATGTATTTTATCATTTGTCTGTACACCGCCCTGAGTCCCCCGGGAGTAGAGCGGTATATAAATATAATATAATAATAATAATAATAATAATAATAATGTTGCCAAAATTTTGTAATCCGCATTTAACAGCGAGATTGGCTTTTAATTTTGGATGTGTTGATTGTATTTTCTTTTGGGATTAATGTTATGTATGACTCCGTCCACGAGTTTGGCATTTTAGCTCTCTCCAATACCTCATTATATATTTCCAACATAATTTCTTCTAAAGATTCTTGAAATGTTTTATATAAATCTGCCGGAATTCCATCTGGCCCTTTATTATTTTTTTTGCTTTTTGTTTGCCTCTTTCAACTCTATTATGGTAATTTTGTCATTCAACATTTCCCTATGTTCCTCTAGTACATCTGGCAAATTTCTCTCCTGTAAATATTTTACAATGTTTTCTTCTGCAATATTTCCTTGGCAATATAATGTTTGAAAGTACTTTTGAATAATGTTTTGTTTCTCATCAATCTTATAATGCAAATTTCCATGTTCACCTTGTAAATGTTGTATCAATTTTTGAGCTTTTTCTTTTTTCAATTTCTGGGCTAACCATCTTCCTGGTTTATTTGCTGTTTCAATAATTTTGTTTTGCCAATTTTATATTACGTATCATTGCCTCCTGTTGTAATATATTGATTTTATGTTTCATTAAATCTCTTTCCTCTATAATTTTCTCATTTCTGTAGAGCTAATTCTAGTTTTTTGAGATTCTCCAATATTGACACCTGTTGTTCCCTTTTCTCTTTATTTCTCCTTGCCACATACGCTATAGATATTCCCCTCATATATGCTTTGGCGGTGTCCCATAAGTTCTGTGGAGTCATATGTTCATTTTTATTTTCCTTAAAGAAATAATTTACCGTATATACTCGTGTATAAGCCGACCCGCATATAAGCCGACCCCCCCCCCAATTTTACCCCCCAAAACTGGGAAAACTTGTTGACTCGCGTATAAGCCGGGGGTGGAAAATGCAGCGGCTACTGGTAAATTTCAAAATAAAAAAAGACTGGTCAAAAGTGTGAGGACCTGTCAGAAATCACTTTTTTCAGCTCTCTGGGTAGTCCTTTTGTGCACATGGACTACTCAGAGGGCTGAAAAAGTAATTTTTGACTGGTCCTCGCACTTGTGACTAGTCCTCAAACTTACGACTGTCCTCACATTTTACGTTTTGGCCCTATCTTGTCACCATGGTGAAGAGAAGCAGTTGTGAAATGAGTGACATGGTTTTAAGAATGCTGCACGGGCATAAATGTGAGGATGGTCATAAGTGTGAGGACCAGACAGAAGTTCGAGGACTGGTCACAAGTGTGAGGACCAGTCAAAAATAACTTTTTCAGCCCTCTGAGTAGTCCATGTGCACAAAAGGACTACTCAAAGGGCTGAAAAAAGTGATTTCTGACAGGTCCTCGCACTTTTGACCGGTCTTCGCACTTATGACTGGTCATCATTTATGCCCATTGTAGCATTCTTAAAAACGGTGTCACTCATTTCACAACTGCTTCTCTTCACCATGGTGACAAGATAGGGCCAAAACGTAAAATGTGAGGACAGTCGTAAGTTCGAGGACTGGTCACAAGTGCGAGGACCAGTCAAAAATAACTTTTTCAGCCCTCTGAGTAGTCCATGTGCATAAAAGGAGTCCATGTGCATAAAAGGAGAGGGAGGAAGAAAGGAGGAGAAGAAGAAAGGAAGAGGAAGTAGGGAGGAGAAGAAGGGAGGGAAGAGAAAGTAAGAAGGCAAGAAAAGAGGTGGTAGGTTTGAGGAGAAAGATTGCTGTACAATAAAAAAGAAAGAGAAGAAAACCAACCCCAAACAAATATAAAGATATTAAGATAAAGAATGAATTGTTAAACTTTAAAGAATAAAAGAGAACAAATATGAATAAATAGCAATAATTAGAAACACACATACAAACATACAATGTATTTTCTTTGAACAGAATATTTGGCCGGTTCACAAATTTAAACAGTGTTTAGTCATTTCATTTAAATTTACAATTTCTATATTTCCTTTTTGCCATATTTATTCCTCATCTATTTTTTAAAAAACCAATATTACCCTTCATCCTCATCTCTAATCTTAATCAAATTCAATTTTTCACTTCTATTCTATATTATACTCCTTCCCATTGTCATCTATTTTTATATCAATCCTCACATTGCTTAATTATGTAATATTACAGTTGTTTAATACAAATTCAATATTTTAATATAAATCTATTAGTTATATAACTATCTTTTTTGTATATTAATCAATATGAACATGAATATTCCAATTATTTCCATGCAATCCAATTTCTTACAAATCAATTAATTATATTTACCAATAATAATAAACCAAATAATTTCCCCCAATATTCTTCCAAACCACAACTTAACCATTTCTGCTTTCAACACAATATACAATTAATAATATCTCAATTATTACAATTCCCTATTTAAATACAATGCTTAGCGCATTGTAAGCCACCCTGAGTCTCCGGAGAAGGGCGGCATATAAATCAATTTTTTTAAAAAAATAGAGCTTTTTTTTCTTTTGTGTTTTAAAATCTTGAACTCCCCTCTTTTGCCATTTGCCATAAATTTCCCATTGTTTGCACCAACCTTTTTTGATGAGGAAAAAGAAATCTGCCTTAGCAAACAGCAAAGCCAACAAGCTGTTTTACTTTCGCTTTTGGTTTCAGCACAAGGAGAAAAAAAAAAAGTGCTCTTTGCAGCAGGCACCTTTTTGCAGCCGGCACCGATCTTCTCATTTGTTTTCTTTTAACCCTGATCAGCTGTAGGGGGGGCCTTTGAAGCCCCGCGGCAAGAATTTAAAGGGTTTTTTTTTCCTCTAGCCATCAGCTGAAACTCAGGAGTCAGTCCCAATAGATTGGGAGTGGGCGGGATAAGCAAACCCCGTTCTCCCGCTGTTTCCTAGCTTGCAGGGAAAAAGTCATTTTTTTCGTGACCCGCGTATAAGCTGAGGGGGCGTTTTTTAGCCTGAAAACGGGCTGAAAAACTCGGCTTATACACAAGTATATACAGTAATTCCCTTTCTATTGTCTGCTTGTACGATTTTTCTTTTATAATTCTTTGATCTATGGTCCATCACCTTTTTTTCTGCCTACCTTTCCATTTTAATATTAAGGGACTATGATCCGCCCAAATGTTTGGCATTATATCTATCTCTTCTAATTTGTTAATCAATTCTGAGTTCATCCAGGCCATATCTATGCATGACCATGAGTTATGTGGGTAGGAGAAGAAGGTATATTGTTTTTTCTCTGGGTTCAAGTGTCTCCATGCATCTTTTAAATTTAGCTCTTTTATCATCTCGAAGAATGTACTGGGTAATTTTCATCCTTTATATTTTTTTCTTCTTCGTGGTCCTATAATCAAGTTTGTTATCTACTACTCCATTAAAACTCTCTATTATACAAAAATTTTCACTGTCTAATTCCATTAATTTCCTATGTAATTTATTATAAAATTTTTCTTGTTTTATGTTTGGCATATAAATTATCACTAGAATGATTGTCTTGTAATTTGTAGTTATTTCCATTATTAAAATTCTTCCATCTTTGTCACTAAATATTTTTCTGGAGTTTAGCCAATCTTTTATATATACAGCGATCCCTCTTTTCTTGTTTTGTGCCAGCTCCACATGTAATTCCCCTAATTTGGGACATTTTATAAGATCACTATGTTCTTCTCTAATGTGTACCTCCTGAAGGCAAATGATATCCATCTTTGGGCAGTACCCCAAATAGTCAATCTTCTCTTGGTGGAATTCACATTTGGAAAGTTTAGCAGAAAGTTTGGCAGAGTGGAGTTTGTTTTAAAACTGCCCTGACTTACATATTCTGCTTTGGTCTCGGTATAGATTAAAATGTTGTCCAAACAGACCAGGACCCCCTTATACAAATGCTGATGTAGCACTTCATTTATTAACTGCATAAACACTGCAGGGGTTCCTTGTAACCCAAAGTGGAGCACCTAAAATTAGTAGCACCCAAGGGGGGTTTTATATTCCATTTTCCATTCATCCCCCTCCTTAATTCTGATACGGTAGTAAGCCTCCCTTAAGTCCAGCTTTGAAAAAAAATTCCCTTTAAGGTGAGCTAGCATATCTTTTATAAGGGGGAGGGGACACATGTTCTCCACACTGATCATATTCAGATTTCTAAAATTAACACAGAGACATTTTGAGTCATCTTTTTTTTTCTTTAAAAAAACTGGAGCTGCAATTTTTGGTTGGGCTGGCTCAATGAAACCCCTTACTAGGTTTTTCTCAATAAATGTTCTCAGCTCTTCCAACTCCCTTGGTGACATGCTGTACATCTTGGGTTTAGGGAGTTTAGCGCTGGGTAAGATTTCTATTGCACAATCGGTGGTGCAGTGGGGAGGGAGCTCGTCTGAGGCTTTTTCACTAAAAACTTCAGCCAAATCCTTGTATTGTATGGGTATGCCTGGAGTTGGCATGGCGTGACCAGGCATGGTTGTTTCTCGGTTCTCTGCACCCTCAGTTCCTTTATGTGGATTCTCAGCAAAAGTCACGTGCATCTGAAATTTTATGATGCCTTGTTTCCAATTGATTTTGGGGTTCCATTTTTCAGCCATGCAAGGCCCAAGACTAACGGTCATTCCATGCCAGGTGCCACTATAAATGTAAGTATTTCCTCATGGCTTCTGATGTCTATATGTAGAGGCTCAGTGCAAAAGATGCTGGCTCCCCTCCTGCTAGTTGGCAGAAAGCGATGGGGTTTTTCAGTTTTTCTACATTAATCCCCAACTTCCCTACTAGGGTTGGGCTGATCAAACAACGGGTGCACCCTGAGTCCACTAGAGCGGAGATATTTATCTCCTTGTCCCAGTTTGGGATAAATAGTCTTAAGGGGAGGGTAAGTGGTTTAATTGGTTTGCTTACCAGTGGTTCATCTTCTGGATCGCTTCCGAATGAGTGTGATACCTCCTGCTGAGATGCCAGGGTTTCCTTCCCAAAGAGGGGGGGGATGGAAATTCTATAATCTCCCTGCTCCTCAGGGTAGTCTCCTTCCTACGCTGGCCAGGTTTTGCAAGTTTCCCCCCTGGCGGGTGATTCCAAGTGGGCATTTGTGAACAACACTCTGCAGCTCAGTGCCTCTCTTTTCCACACTTGAAACAGGCTGAGGATTTCGGAGAAAATGTGGTTTGTGGTTTGAGGGGCTCTTGCTTCTATGGGGGTGGGGATTTCTTCCATGCTCGCCCCGCTCAGTACTGGTTTCTGGCCACATCAATCTAAGCTTCTTTGGTGGTGATGTACCACTCATGTAGGTGATTTAGTGCACTTCGGGCCACATAGGCATTGTATAGATCATCACTCAGCCCATCCTTGAAACAGCTCACCAAAATATCCTCTGGCCAGTTCACCCGACATGCGAGGTCCCAGAATTCTTCAGTATACTCTGCTACTGGCTGTCGCCCCTGCCTCACCACCTTAATGCAGTTGTGTGCTTTGCAATCTGCAAGGGGACCTCAAACCGTCCTCACAGGGCCATCATGAAACGGTCAAAATCCCACAGTTCTGGTGCACTGGAGTTATGCAGGGTCACCATCCATCTGGCAGTGGCACCCTCTAGGGCTTGGGTCACAACTCGCACTCGGGATCCTTGGGTTTGGAAATCACACCCATACTCTAGCATGTAGGTGAGCACGTGTGCCACAAAGAATCCTAATTGCTGTGGATTCCCATCAAACTTCACCCCAAGGGAGGGAGTTTCTCTTTCCAGTTGTGGGACTCAGGGCTGGCTGGGAATGGGCACCGGTGTGTGTGCTGCTGGGAGGGAGGGTTTGCTGGGTCTTCTCCCACTACTACTGCACCATCTGCTCAATAGGCGAGCTCTAGAAGTAGGGGTGCCTCCCCTGGCATCATCCACGACTGCTGCACTTTCAGCACTCTTTGGTTGTCATCCTGGCTCCCCTCGGATTGTGAGATTTTCCAAAGTTTCCATCAACAGTTGGGTTATATGCCTCTTCAGACAATCCTCCCTCAGTGGTGCTTCGGTTAGTTCCTCCTGGTCAGCAAGGGCTTCTAGTTCCAGTTTCCATCCCGGTTTTCGGTTGCCACGGCTGTGGGTGACTCCTCTGGTTCTCTCATCCCAGCTATATAGGGCAGAATAGGAGAGCTCAGAATCCTAAAACACAAAAGAAAGGAAGAGGAAGGAAAAAGAAAAAAAATAGAAGAGGAGAAAGGAAGAAAGGGAGAAAGAAATGAAAGGGGGAATAAATTTAGAATTGTAAGATTTAACAGATAAGATGAATGTTAGAAAAAAGATAAAATAGTGATACCAATTAAGTGTCTTAAAATGATGGGAAATTATAGAGATGTATGAAGTAAATGAAATAAGATTTATGTTTGATGTTTGATGTTTTAAATATGCTCTATTGAAAATTTGAGAAATTGCAAGAATTGTCATACTTTTTTATATAAATTTCATTAGTTAAAAAGTACAAACAAACATAAATACGACGATACAACATACAAAACAAACGAACATCAATCAAGTCTTATGACTTACTCTTAAAGTTGTTACATCAGTAGACTATTTTTCCCATATTTATCTATATATTTATATATTTACATATTTACATGTGAAGCCTTAATATACGTTCCAACTTTAAATTGTTACATTCCTTAATTGGTACTCAAAATTTTGTCTCAAAAATTGACCTTATTCTTTAGTATTCCTATGAATGTATTTCTAACTTTTTCTCCAACCAGTTATACCATTTTTGCCATGCTAAGTAGTACTCTGTGTCATCTTTCTCTTGTAGCTCTTTTGTAAGTTTATCCATTTCTGCGCAATCTGTGATTTTAGTGATTATTTTGTTTTCTGTCGGTATGTATTTATGTTTCCAGTTTTGGGCAAAGAGTATGTGAGCTGCAGTTAGGATGTGGATAATTAAGTATTTTATCTCTTTCTCATACTGTGTTGTGATTATTCCGAGTAGAAAGATTTCTGGCTTCATTTCCAACTTCTGATTTGTAATTTCTTCTATCATTTTCCTTATTTCCTGCCAATATTGCTTCGCCTTTCGACATGACCACCATAGATGGTAGTATGTTCCTTTATGTGCGTTATATTTCCAGAAAATTGGAGAGGTGTTTGGAAACATTTTTGCTAGGTGCACCGGTGGTAGGTGCCATCAATAGAACATTTTGAACAGATTTTCCTTGTAGGGTATAGACATTGTCAGTTTATAATTTACAGTCCATAATTTTTCCCATTTGTCCAATTCGATACTATACCCAAAAAATTTTGCCCAAGTTATCATGTTTTCTTTAACCACTTCTTCCTCTAATTTATATCTTAATAAGTAATTGTATATTTTGGTTATTATTTTCTCATCCGTTCCTTGTAAAATTTTATCCAATTCATTTGGTTCATTTTGAAATCCGAATTGTACCCAATCTGTTTTATACCTTGATTCTATTTGTAAATATGGCCACCAGTCAATGTCTATACCCTGTTCTTTCAATTCTTGTCTCGATTGTAATTCTCCTCTATTGTTCAGTAGTTCTTTGTAAATTCTCATTTTCTCCGTGTCCATAGCATTAGGATAAATCAGCGCCTCCATAGTCGATAACCATCTCGGAATTTTATTATAATGTATTTTTTTGATCTCTTGTCATGTTCTATGTAATGATCCTCTAATAATGTGTTGTTGGAAATATCCGTGATGCTTATCTCTTCCCTCCCACAAAAATGCGTGCCAGCCTCGTTGTAGGTCGACTCCCTCTAGAAGTAGTGTTCTCTTATTTTTCAGATCTATCCAGTCTCTTATCCAATTTAATGATGCCGCCTTATAGTACAGTTCCCAGTCGAGTAACCCTAATCCTCCTTTCTCCCAGGTGTCTTGCAAGCATTTTATTTTAATTCTGGCCTTCTTCCCCTGCCAAATATACTTTGCTATCATTTTATCGAAGTCTTTGAAAAAATCCTTTCCTGGCCAAATAGGAGTTTCTTGGAAGAGGTATAGCAGTCTGGGTAGTATATTCATTTTAATGGATGCAATTTTCCCTAAGAATGACAATTGTAGTTTGCTCCATATTTCTAAATCTTTTTTAATCTGCTTTGTTAATCTGCTTTATTGGTGAGCCAAATTCCCAAATACTTTACTTTCTTTACTATTTGTATTCCTAATGTATCCTCTAATCCTTTCTCCTGTGCCCTTGTCAAGTTCTTCGTTAATGCTTTTGTTTTTTGTTTATTGATTTTGAGACCGGCGACTCTTCCATATTCCTCTATTTTCCCTAACAGTTTAGTTCCTGTTGTTTTTGGTTGTTCCACGATAAACACCACATCATCAGCGAAGGCTTGCAATTTATACTCCTCTTTTTTTATTCTCAGACCTTTTATTTCTTTGTCTTTCCTAATTTCATTTAATAAGATTTCAAGGGATATTATAAACGATAATGGGGACAGAGGGCATCCTTGCCTCTCTCCCTTTGATATCTCAAATTTTTCTGTCATATCCCCGTTGATCATAATTTTGGCCATTCGGGAGGAGTATATTTTCCTAATCATGTTTAAAAATTTATTGCCAAATTCCATCGCCTCCAATTGTAGTATAAGAAAATTCCAATTTAAGTTATCGAATGCCTTCTACGTGTCCAGGAAAATTAGGGCCAATTGTTTGTCCAATTTTTTCTCATAGTATTCAAGGACGTTAATGATTGTTCTCATATTATTTTTGATCTGTCTTCTCGGAACAAAACCATTTTGGTCTGAGTGGATGTATTTATGAATACTTGTTTTCAGTCTCTGCATAATGGCCAGCACGAACAGTTTGTAATCCACATTTAACAGTGATATTGGCTTGTAGTTTGGGATTTGTGTGGGATCAGTGTCTTCTTTTGAGATAAGTGTAATTATGGTTTCAGCCCAGGAATTGGGAATTTTTGCTTCTAAGAGTGCATCACTGAAAACTTGGAGTAAGAACTTGTCCATTGGGTGCTGACACTTTTTATAGAATTCTGTTGGTATGCCATCTGGTCCGGGAGTTTTATTGTTTTTTTTGTTTTTGTTTTTTCCTTGCTTCCAGCAATTCAGTCATAGTAATTGGTCTATTTAATAACTCTTTGTGTGTCTCCTCCAGTTTTTGGATATTTGTTTTACGTAAATATTCCTTGATCTCCTCTTCCCTGATTTCTTCTTGCTTGTAAAAGTTCTGAAAGAATTTTTTTGCTATACGTTTTTTGCCTTGATTTATGTGGTATATTTCCCCTACCTCGTCTTGCAGTTGGTATATGTTCCTCTACTCTTTTTCCTTTTTCAATTTATATGCTAACCAGCGACCTGTTTTATTAGCATGCTCAAAGTATTTTTGTTTTGCCAATTTGATTTTCTGTGCAGTTTCTGTTTGTGTAATTAAATTAATCTTATGTTTGACAAGTTTTAACTTTCCTTTAATTATTTTATTGTGGGGTTGTTTCTGCAGTTCTAATTCATGTGTTCTGAGTTCTGTTAATAGGTTGTTTCTTGTCTGTTGTTTATCCTTGTTTTTCTTTGCTGTATATGAGATGGTAAGGCCTCTTATGTAGGCTTTGGCTGTATCCCAGAGGTTTTGGAGTGTTGTCTGTTCTTTGGTATTTATCTGAAATACTTTCTTTCTCGATCATCTGTGCATATTCCTTGTCCTGAATCATTCCAGTGTCCATCATCCACCTTTTTTGTTTCCGATATCCTTTCCATATTATTGTTATTGGGCTGTGGTCTGCCCAGATATTTGGTGATATTTCTATGACTTTTATTTCTTTCCTAAGTTCTGAGGTCATCCAGGCCATATCTATTCTGGACCACGATTGATGTGGGCCAGAATAGAATGTATATTGTTTTGCTTGTTTATTTGCCACGCTCCAAACATCATGTAATTGTAATTCATCTACCATGTCTTTGAACATATCCGGTAATGATTTTTTCCTGGTTTTATTCTTTTTATTGCTCTGATAATCTTTTTTGGTGTCCATGATTGCGTTGAAATCTCCTATGATACAGATATTCTCATATTCCAGATCCTTGGTTATATTATGTATTTGTTTAAAAAACTCACTTTGATTTCCATTGGGTGCATATATTGATATTAATGACATTTTTTTAATTCTGTTTGTATTTCTATCATCAAAATCCATCCATCTGTGTCTGTATATACTTGCTTTGTTTTTAAATGTTTCTTAACATATACTGCAACTCCTCTCTTTTTCTGATCTGCTAATGATGTGTATAGTGTTCCTAATCTTTGGTTTTCCAATAGTTTTTGATGTTGTTTCTTAATATGGACTTCCTGTAAAATTATGACATCCATCTCCAATTTATGTAATTTTGTGAATATGTGTGTTCTTTTGATTGGTGAATTTAGTCTGTTTATGTTAATTGAGGTCACCTTTAGTTCTTGTTCCATTATTGTTTTCTATCTGTTTGTTGTTCTTAGTCTTCTTGTGTTTCTTGTAATTACTTGTGTCTTTTCCCTCGCCCCCTCTCTTTCAGTTCTTTCTCTCTCCAATCTTCTTTTTTCTTCTTGATCTCTTTCTTCTTTTTTTGTCCGGTGTTCCTCTTGGCTCTTAGTCTCTAATTCTTCTCTGCTTTCCTGTTCCTCTTCCAACACAAAATGCTGATCAAAAAAGTCTTGTGCTTTTTCTAAACTGTCAATCTTGTATTTTTTTTTCCTGCCAGGAAATTAGTAACCCTTCCGGTATTAGCCAGCGGAACAGTATTTTATATTTATTCAATTGTGTCATTAAGAAATTATAATTTTTTCTTTGGTCTCTTATCCTTCTTGGGATTTGTTTGAGAGTCATAATTTCCTTTCCTTTGTATACAATTGTCCCTTCTCTCATCTTCCTGTAGATATCTTCTTTCATGGATTTTTTTGTGAATTTAATATTTCTTCTTAGGCAACTTGTGTCTTCATGCATAATTGGTGTGGACTCTGTAGATTTCATCTATGTCTCTTCAGACATCTTCCTTATCCCTCTGGGTCACTTCTGCTAGTATCTCTGTCATCAGTTCTCCTAGTTCTTCATCTTTTTGTTCCTCTACATTCTGGAAACTGAGGAAAAAAGATGCCTTTTCCATTTCTAAGTATGTTAGTGAATCTTCCAAATCCTTGTTAATTGACACTTGATTTTGCTCCATCTTTTCCATTCTCTTGTCCGTTTGTTCTATTTTCTCCTCCACAAGAATTGTCATACTTTTAATTGCAGGATTGGAGATTTATAAAATGATAAGTTGTAATAATATGAATAAATTTAATTGGGGGAATTGTAATAAATTGGAATATTTTAAACTATATATTTGAAATGTAATCAAAAAAGGGAAAGAAGGCAAATTAAGATTAAAATAAGAACTAATTAGATTGGGGCAATTAGAAATGATTAAGATGTGAATTATAAATATATATTGTTAACAAGATAAGAAGAATTTTGAGAAAGATATTTAATAAATGAAAGAAAGGTTGAGGTTGCCTGGATTCCATGGTGAAAATATTAAATTGAAAATCTATACAGCAATAGAGAGAGATGGAAGAAGTAGAGAGATGAAAGAGAAGGGAAGGAGAGAGAGGGATAGAAGAGAAGGGAGGAAGGGGAGGGGAAATCAGAGTAGAAGAGAGGGTTAGTCAGGGAGGAAGAAATGAGGAGAAGGAGAAAGGAAGGGGAAGTAGTAAGAAGCAGGAGAAGAGGGAAAGGAAGGAAGAAGGAAGGAAGAGAGGGAGAGGGAAGAGACTGAGAAGAAAGATTGCTGTAGAACAAAAAAGAGGAAATGGAAGAAAGGCAACCCAAAACACGCATATGAATATATGAAGATAAAGAAGAAATTGTTAAAAAATAAAAGAATAAATGTGAACAAACATGAAAATTAGAATTTGAGAGTGAATGAAGATGTTGTTTATATAAATAAATATAGAAATATTGAGATATGAATTAAAGAAAAAATAGGGGAAAAGGAAGATTTTGGCAAAAATTGTAATTGAGTAAAATGTATTTGAACTTGAAAAATTGTATAAGATAAGATATGGCCAATACTCTGTTCAAAAAAGGATGCGGGTGAATGTGGGGGGGTCAATAAAACTTGATTTAAAAAGGGGGGGGATTCTCCAAGATTACCTCATCCTCTCCAACGGGGTGTACAAAACAAGCATCTGACTGTTCTCCCAGTTCTCTGCTTCCTTCAGACATGGTTTGCAGGCCAAGTAGAGCAAAGATTGCTTCTCTGCGTTGACCATTTGCAGATCTTGCTTTCTGTAAGTATTGCCTCTCCTCCCAACTTAAGAAAGTAAAAACTCTTGAAATGGAGTATTTCAAAAGGACCCTTTTATTAAGCAGAAGTGACAGCAATGAATTCAAAGCAAGGTCTGAATACTCTTAGGCAAGACAAGTAGGATTACTTGTGAAGAAGGCACAGAAGAGGCTGTACTTCCTGAGAATGCTCAGGAAGATAAATCTATCTCAGCATCTACTTCTGTCCTACTATCGCAGCACCATTGAGAGTGTCCTGACATACGGCATTCTTGCATGGTATGGGGGCAGCTCTGTAGCGGACAAAAAAGCTCTACTGAGAATCATTAAAACTGCCCAGAATATCATCAGACTCCAGCTACCAGCCCTGGACGACATCTTCAAATCTTGCTGTTTGAGAAAGTTGCATAACATTCTCAGAGACTCTTCCCATCCTGCTTACAATCTTTTTGGACTGTTGCATTCTGGCAGAAGATACAGAACAATTAAAAGTCGGACCACACGTTTTCTGAATAGTTTTTATCCCAGAGCTATAATTGCACTCAACAATGAACTAAAGGACCACCATCAGTGAGCTGTTGGACAGTATTACTTCGTCTGTTGTGTGGATGTTTGGTGGTTTAGGGGTGGAGAATTGTGGTGGATGGGAGTGTGTTTGGGGATTGTTATGTGTGTTGGACCTGGTCTTTGGGTGTTAAGTGAATTTCGTTGTATGAGTATACTGTGTATACATGTACAATGACAATAAAGTTATTTGTTTGTTTGTTTGTTTGTTAAAGCAGTAGAGATCCCTTCCTTAAGCCAGAATGCAGATTTTAGCCAATACACAAGTGTGAAGATGTTTTCTTTACCAGCTGCCCTGAGAACCAGAAAGGTATGTATTCACATCGTTTCTCCTTTATTCTTTAAATGAAATAGCTCACATGTCTGTCATAAACATTCCTCAATGTTAAGGAGATCTCAGGGCTCTTTGGCGCCAGGATATAGGTTGTAAAATATCTGTTGACACAGGCAATGCTAGTAAATTGAATCCAAGTCTCCCCCTTCTCCCAATTGAATGGCAGTATCACTTGGCTTGAGGTTCATGATTTAATTAGGGCATCTGTCGGAACCCTGGCATCCTGTTCTACAGTAGTACCAAATTGATATCCATAGAATTCATGTGCTTTATCTAATGAATCCAGTCTATACCTTTTTTCTTTCCAAGTTACTAAAATTCCCTCTGGTGTCAACCATCTGAAATTTACGTTGTATTTAATCAGCTGACCTGTCAGGAATTGGTATTGTCTTCTTAGGTTTCTTACTCTTCTTGTCACCTGTTTCAGCACACAATTTCTTTGCCTTTATATTGCAGTGGTTTGTCTCTCACATTTTTGAGTACTCTCTCATCATCTTCTTGACAAATCTGACATGAACTTCTCTTGAGAGATTGTCTTCTCACATAGCTTGTATGTATTTGAAATGTTTCGTCAATCTCTGCTTGCATTTCCTATTTACTAATGTGTAAGGCTTTTGCCAACAATTCTGTCATTATATCAGGTATGTCTTCTGTCAGGTTCCGGAACAGCACAGTGAAATAAAACTTCAGACAATGAAGCTCCTAGTTGTAGAGTTTTTTATCTTCCACACTCCGCACATTCCAACACTCATCCATGCAAACAAGGTGAGGTATTATCAGCGCTAACTGCACAGTGCTCCTTTTTAAAGACTCTCATGCTCCACCCTGTGGCTCCATCCCCCAACTCCACCCCTAACACACGCTCTGGGTGCACCCCACAGCCAGCCCATATTGTTCTCTAGCAAGCCACAGTTAGTTGTCATTTCAGCTTTATTTCATCCGGCTTGCCACACACCAAGGCTCGGTTCCGCTCAGGCATGGGTCCCAAACATCAGCTGTTTCCGATGGCCTGCCTCTCAGCTAGGCGGCAGTGGCAGAGGCTTTGGAGGCTGCATTGAAGATGGCAATGGCAATGCTGGCAGGGGCCTCTGGATGGCCAGGCTGGTCCAGCATAGACTCAAGACATTGCTGGGTACATAGGTCTGTGGGTGGTTCTCTCCGCAGTTTGTCTCCCTAGCCCCACCGGAATAGCAGACCTGGCACATTGGGACTGACACTTCTCCTTTTTCCTCTTCTAAGTTTTGAAATCTCAGAAAGTAAGTGGCCTTTTCCATTTGCAATGAAACCACATCTTCCTCCAACACTTTATTTTCCTATGTAATCCTTTGGTTCATTTCCTCCATTTTTTCTCTGCTTGTTCTGATTTTTCTTCTATTACCTGAATCCTTTGTTCATTTTTTTCTATCATCTGTTGGAAATTCCCTATTCTTTCATTTATATCATGTATTTTTTCTTTCACGTCTCCCAACTCACTCTTCACCTCATTATGATTTTTTGTTATCACCTCCTGTAAAGATTGGAACATCCCCATCACATCTTTTTGGAATTAATTTAATTTTTCTGCTTGTAACATGCTCTCTATCAATCTTTGATTTGATGGACTTGATGCTGATGCTGATGTTGCAGATGATGATATACATGTTGTTGTCAGGCTTGCCTCCGTTCAAAGCTCAAAAAAGAAAAACCCCAACTCCATGTTTGTAGAGAAAGATACTTTTACTGAGTATGAATTGAATGCAATGAAAAGCAAAGTCTGAAGCAATAGGTGCGAAAATTACATATTGAAAGCATCCCAAAAATCCCTCTCCCCGTTCCCAAGGCAAAGTCCAATCCACATCTCCCTAAGGTGTCATATGGGGTACTTCTTTAGGTGGCCCCTTCTATCTGGTATGCCAGAACAGTTGACCTTGGCAGTTATCAGTTTTCTCTGCAGCTGCTAAAAAGAAAGTGAGAATTTTCCTCCCTTTTTCGAGACATCTCCACCAGCTCACCTCCCCTCCCAAATACCATCAATAACTCCCTCCTCCCATTACAATGGCAGCTGAAAGCAAGCAAGCAGCCTGAGGCTGACAGTTGTTTTCTTTACTAATTCCCAATTCCCCAAGGCATTGTAACTCTCAGTTCACTGTTCAGAATTCACAGCTGCTTCTCTGTTTCACTTTGTTAATTATATTTGTAGTAAACAGTTTACAGGTATTCTTCTCTCAGTGATAGATATTTGTAATCCACAAGGTCCACCAATTCCCCAAGACTTTATATATCTCAGTTAACTATTGAATATATTTATAATCCCAAAGCAATAAAGTGGGAAGAGAAACAAAACACACTATTTGCAGTATGTAACCAGTCCAGGAACCAAAAAAGAGGAAAAAGAATAAACAAAAGAGAAATCATCCACTTGGTCTTAAAACAAATCCAAGCCATTTCTCTTCTTCACATTGCTAGTTCAAATTGTAATCCACAATAGTTCAAATCATAGTTCAAATCAAAGGGTGAAATGCTACTGGTTTGAACTGGTTCGGGGGAACCGGTAGTGATGATTGCCATTGGTTTGCCAAACCTGTAGCAATCATCCCTGGTAGCCCCTCCTCTGCCTGCCTGGTCACCCGCTTTCCTGCTCACTGCTTCCAGCTCACTCTTGGTGCTTCTGGCTTGCTGGGCACTTCCAGCCCACCCACCCCACCCCCACCCTATATACGGTGGCTCGGCCACAGTGGGGCTTCCCACTGGTGAAGAAGCGGAGTGAGAGGCACGGAAGCTGCCGGTAGCTGGCTGGGCAACCCCCCATGTAGGGAGAGGGCCAGGCCCAGCCACGCCACCACAGAGCCCATGGCACTTTCCCTTCGGCCTGGGCAGCAGCACTTACCCAGGCAGGCTATTGCAGGTAGCCCTTCATCTTGGTGAAGACCAGGTTGCCACACTTATAGTTGTGCAGCCAGCTGGAGTGGGACATGGTGCAGGCAGAGAGGCTGATGCAGCCCCCACTGAGGCCACCCTGGCTGAACGATCGCCGCGACTCCCCAGCAACAGGCACTTCAGGGCCATCTTCGTGTACTGCGCTTGGAAGGGTCTGCCTTCCCTCCCCACCTGGCTGCAGACATCTGCCTGTCCTCCAGGAGCACTGCTGTGCTGCCGCCATTCACTTTCTTCCTTCTCCCGCTGCAAAGCGAAAATGAACAGCAGCAGTGGTGCTCCGGGAGGGCAGGTAGTTGTCTCGGTGCTCCACATGCAATGCACATGTGCAGCAGCCCTGGAACATCTTCCTGCCCTCCCAGAGCTTTTGTTTCATGGTGGGAGAAGGAAGAAAGCAAACAGCAGAGCCATGGTGATGCTCTGGGAGGCAGGTGGATGTCTGCAGCCAGGTGGGGAGGGAGGGCGGCCCCTTCCAAGCACAGCACATGGAGGCAGTGGGCAAGGGGGGCAAGGCTGGGGAAACTTGGCAATTGCTCAGCCGGGGCGGCCTTGCTATTTGCTTTCTTCCTTCTCCCACCATGAAACAAAAGCGAATGGTGGCGGCAGTGCTTTGGAAGGGCACCACATGTGCAAAACCATCAGCTTGCCCTCCAGGAGCAGCACCACCCCTCTCAGTCACGGAGCAGTGGCTGCATCTCCATCAAGACTGAGAGAGAGAGGACTTCTGGCAGCTCCGCGAGCCTGGATGGCGCCTTAATTAGTGTGCCCGCTCCGCGGTACTGTAAAAAACCCCGTGCAGCAATCCAACGCTGCCGGGAGGTTTGAAAACTTCCCCCTGGGCAAAAGGGGGAAGCGAAGAGCCGGCTGGTGGGGGTAGAGCTCACCAAAGCCTCCCAGAAGGATTTCTGTGGGGGTGAAAGGCTGAGTTCCCCAGAAGCCAGCCAAGAGCTCCAGACCGGGAACGCTTCTGCTTTGGCATATTTACAAGCCGCGACTGCATCTGCTGGATTCTTTTTTTAAATTGAATTTAATAACAAGAAGCAGACGGGATCAGCCAGGAGGACTTTAATTGCAGGTATTTTGCTTAACTTCCTTATTTTTGAGGATTGCCTCCTTCGGAAGCTACAAAGTAAAAAGGGGGGGGGGAATGGCGATTGAGGCTTGAGTGGCTGGGAAAGTGAAAGTGAACTTATTACTGCCATAGCCTCAAAGAAACTTTTCTTTTGTTAATGATTTGCCAGAAGGAGGATTTTCTTTTTCTTTTCCTTAAAGAATTGTTTGTTGGCTTTTAAGAAATTTGGACTATTTGGCTGTTTTTTAATTAAAAGAAACTTTAAGAATACAGGAAGAAGGGAAAAAAGTAAATAAAAGAAGGAGGAGGGGAAAGATAAACTCTCTTCAAAATGGCTACAAAACCTCCCCCAGTAAAAACAGTTCCAGCAAAAGGTACATCTAGTGCTGGCAGCTCTCCTGCTCATGCTCCTAAAGTACAAGAGACTCAGACTTTAACAATTGAAATGATACAACAGATTATTCAAGGAGCATTGAGTGCTACAGAAAATAAACTTACAGCCAGAATTCAAAATGTTGCAGAAGATCTCACTGCTGTGATTGATACTAAAATCCAAACAGTTACAGAGGAATTGGCAGCACATAATGTGGACATTAGAGAAGATATACTTTATGCATTTCAAGGGCTTGCTGCCCAAGCTGAAAATTTGGACTCTAAAATAGAAGAAGTTAAAGAAACTACTGAAGTTTTGAGCAACAAGTTGGATATGGCTCAGCAAAAAATTGAGAGATCTGAGATGGATTTGCTACTTATGCAATATAGAGAAATGGAGTTTGCAGTGAGAATTAGAGGGGTGAAAGAAGATAAAAAAGAAAATTTGAAGGAGAATCTGGGAGAAGCAATAGCACAGGTGCTGGGAATGCCAAAAGGCAAAGTGATGTGGCAAATGGATAAAATTTTTAGAGTTAATTCCTGGGTGGCAAGACAGAGAAAGATACCAAGAGATATAGTAATCTATTTCACTACAAGATATGTGCACAATGAAGTGCTGCAAGCAACTTACAAAAAAAAGCTAGAAGTGGATGGACAAGAGGTGATGACAATGAAAGAAATTCCCCCAAAGATGTTAAGAGCAAGAAGAGACTATTCTTTTCTGGTGGAGGAGTTAAAGAATCGTCAGCTACAATACAGATGGGATGTTCCAGCCAGCTTGGTGGTGAATCTTTCTGGGGAAAGATATAGGTTGAATACGATTGATAAAGCAAGGGATTTCTACATAAACGTTTTAAAGGCTGGAAGGCCAAAATCTCCTGAAATTAAAGTTAAAGAAACAGCTGAGAAGTTACCACAAGAAGAATTGTCATCCACCGCACAGGGGGGAATCATAATTTCAACAAGCCAAGAAGATATCCTTAAAGTTTTGGTGGATGTAGAACCCAGAGAACAAAGAATGACTAGAGCGGCTACAGCAAAACGTAAGGAGGAGTTAAAAATTCAACAACTGCAACTACCAAGTTCTGAAATTGCCAAAACAGAAGCGGTGGAAGGAGCCAGACCGAAAAGTCGGTTAGAGCTGGAAAACCAACAAATGCTCCTGAGGCTTCAGAAGTTCAAGCATGGGAACTAGATTCCTGACTTGGAATGTTAATGGTTTGAATTCTCCACAGAAAAGAAGAAAGATATTTACCTATCTTAAACAATTTAAGAATGACATTATATGTTTGCAGGAAACTCATATTAGAATACAGGGCCAAAAATACTTAATAAATTCAAAATTGGGCGCGCATTATGTTGCAGCATCATCAGAGAAAAAAAATGGTATAGTTATCTACCTGAAGAAAGACTTAATTTCTAAATTAATTGAATCAGACGAGCAGGGTAGATATCTGGCAATTGAAGTCTTGATTGAAGGTCAGAAAACTTTAATACTGGGGGTTTACGCACCCAATCAACAACAGGAGATTTTTTACAGTTTTTTACATGCTTAAATGACCAATTGGAAATATAAAACATGTATTTTGCTTGGGGACTGGAATGGAGTAATTGATGTCAGAAAAGACAAGTTTAGGATCGAATCAAAGTGTTGCCTCAAGAGCTAAACTGCCAAGATCTTTTTTTGATTTGATGGAGGAATGGGAGTTGAAAGATATTTGGCGGGACAGAAATCCAACAGATAAAGATTTTACCTTCTTCTCAGATAGACATCAATCCTTCTCAAGGATAGATTTTATATTAATATCTAATGATCTTTTCCCTAGGGTGAAGACAACAAAGATTTTTCCAATAACGTTGACAGACCATAGCCCTGTATGGGTAGAAATAGATTATTGTAAGGGACCAAAGAGGTCCTGGAAACCTATTTAGATATGGGGAAAATATCAAGCAATGTAAGAAGTATTTGAAAGAATATTTTATTATGAATATGCAAAAGGGTACCTCAATGGAAATGGTATGGGATGCTAGTAAGGCCTATATGCGGGGTATCTTGATTTATATGAACAATAAATTTAGAAAAAAGCAAGGGGAAAAAAGAAGGGTGTTGGAACAGCAAATTAAGGAAAATGAACAACTTTTGATAAAAAACCCAAGGGATAATAAAGTTAAAGAGGTTATTAACTTGCTGAAAGAACAATTTAAAATGTTGATTGCAGATCAAACAGCAACTAATTTACAGTATGCTAAATATAATACATTTTGTAATGCCAACAAGCCTGGAAGATGGATGGCTTATATGCTTAGAAAGAAACAAAGTCAAAGAACAATTGAAAAAATTAAATATAAAGGAAAGGAGGTCTTTCAGCAAGAATTAATTAAGAAGTCGTTTACAGAATATTATTCAGAATTATATAAGGCAGATAAGATTCAGGATATGGATATAGATGGATTTCTTAAGAAACAAAATATTAAGCCAGTTTCACAAGAACAAAGGGATATGTTAACTCAATTAATTACGTTGGAGGAAATTATGTCTGCAAGTAAAGATTTAAAGATGGGCAAGGCCCCAGGAACTGATGGCCTGATGGCGGTTTATTATAAAAATTTACATGAAGAGATGGCTGAACCAATGAAAGATTTATTTAATACTATACAACAGGGAGGTAAGGTTCCTCCCTCCTGGAAAGCAGCCTTTATATCTTTAATACCAAAGGAAGGTCAGGACCATACAGATCCAAAAAATTATAGGCCTATCTCATTGTTAAATACGGATTATAAGATATTTACTAAGGTGTTGGCAAATAGATTAATGAAAGTATTGCAACAAATAATACATTATGATCAAACGGGTTTTATAGCAGGCAGACAAATGAAAAACAATGTAAGACATATTGTTAATGTATTGGAATATTTAGAAAGGAACAATCAGGTCCCTGCAGGTATAATTTTTTTAGATGCTGAAAAAGCATTTGATCGTCTTAATTGGAAGTTTTTACTAAATTTAATTGAAAGAATGCAGTTTGATGATACTTTTATACAATCAATAAAGGCTATATATCAGAAACAAACAGCACAAATAATAGTTAATGGAGGCTTAACTGATAATTTTTTAATAGAAAAAGGTACACGGCAAGGATGCCCCTTGTCTCCATTATTATTTATTTTATCATTGGAAATTTTGTTGAATAATATAAGAGATTTAAAAGAAATAAAAGGAATACAGATTAGGCAATATGAATATAAACTGCGTGCTTTTGCGGATGACCTGGTCGTTACCTTAACTCAACCATTACAATCTGTTAGAATATTAATGGATATAATTAAAGAGTATGGATTAATATCTGGCTTTAAAATAAACGCAGCCAAAACAAAGACAATAGCTAAAAATATGACTGTTAAACAAAAACAAGAGATGGAGAAGCAAACAGGATTTGAAGTAGTTAAAAAGGTCAAGTATTTAGGAATAAATATCCTGACAACCAATTCGAAACTATATCACTATAATTATGGATTATTGTGGCAAAAGATGCAATTAGAGATTCAGAATTGGCGTAAGTTACAATTGTCACTGTTAGGAAGGATAGCTGCCATAAAAATGAATCTTTTACCAAGGTTTTTGTTCCTTTTTCAAACAATACCAATACTTAAAACTGATAAAATACTGAAAGAATGGCAAAAAGGTATAACAACGTTTGGGAAAAAACCTCGAGTTAAACAGAAAATAATGCAGGATTCTCGAGAAAGAGGTGGACTTAAAGTGCCCAATCTAGGGCTTTATTATGAGGCAGCTGTTTTATCACTAGTTAGTGACTGGATTAACTTAACAGAAGACAGGATATTAAATGTTGAAGGGTATGGCCTGGTTTATGGCTGGCATGCATATTTACTGTATGATAAAAAGGTAGATAATATCTTTAAAAGTCATATATTGAGAAGTTCCTTGTTACGAGTATGGAAAAAGTATAGTTATAAATTAAATGATAGAATTCCGATTTGGGCAATACCCAGACATGTGATTGAAAATATAAACATAGAGCAAAAGCAAGATGGGATTTCATATGAGCAACTTTTGGAGAAGGAAGGACGGGGTTTCAGTTAAAAACTATTCAACAACTAAAAGATCAAAGAATAATTAAGACTTGGTTTCAATATGGCCAGCTACAGGCCAGATGAAAGGAAGACCAAAAAAAGGGTATTTTACAATATGAAGAGAATTTGATTAAGCAAATAAGAGACCAGGGCCAAATGCACATAAAAAGGTTATACAATGCATTATTGGAAATAGATTTGGAGACAGAATTAGTTAAGGATTGAATGATAAAATGGGCACAAAATGTAGGGGAAATAATAACGTTAGATACATGGGAAAATATATGGGTGAGAAATGTAAAATTCACACAGGCTCAAAATTTAAGAGAAAACTTTTATAAAATGTTTTATAGATGGCATTTAGACCCAAAGAAATTAGCTTGTATGTATCCAAATATTCAGCCCAGATGTTGGAGATGTGGATGTCAGGACGCCACGTATTTTCATATATGGTGGACGTGTAAAAGTATTAAGGTGTTCTGGATAAGAATTTGGTGGATAATTCAAAATATATTAAAGAAAAAGATTAAATTTACGCCACAGTTTTTTTTGTTAGGTATTATAACAGATTGTACTGGACTAGAAATAAAATTGATTTTAAACTTAATAACAGTGGCAAGACTACTGGTGGCACAGTATTGGAAGAAACAAGAAATACCTACGATTCAAGAATGGACAATAAAGGTTGTGCATTTGGCAGAAATGGCAAAAATCTCCGCATATCTTAAAGACTATTCGAATGAAAGATATATAAAGGAATGGAGAAAATGGATAGACTATATTCAAAATAAATATCGGAATAAGAATTTTCAGTTAGCTTATGAATGACATATTTTTTATTTATTTATTTATTTATTTATTCGGCTTATATGCCGCCCTATCTCACAATGGACTCAGGGCAGCTCACAATAATAAAAACAAGCCACAATATAAAATAAATTCTAAAATTTAAAAGATTTAAAATTAACCCTTAAAACCCCATTATCAGTCCAGGTCAAGGGAATTAAACAACCAAGTTTTTAATTCACGGCGGAAGGTGCGAAGGTCAGGCGCTAATCGGAGTTCCAAGGGAAGTTGATTCCAGAGGGTGGGGGCACCCACCGAGAAGGCTCTACCCCTGGAGGTCGCCAGCTGCCACTCTCTAGCTGACGGCACCCTGAGTAGGCCCTCTCTATGGGCGCGAACCGGGCGATGGGATATCATTGCTGGCTGTAAGTGGTCCGCCAAATATCCTGGTCCTAGGCCATGTAGGGCTTTGTAGGTCATCACCAGCACCTTGAATCTCACCCGGAGGGCAACTGGCAACCAATGCAAACCGTGCAGGAGAGGTGTAACATGGGAGTATCAGGATTCTCCCATCACAACCCGCGCAGCTGCATTTTGTACCAGCTGAAGCCTCCGAGTGGTCCTCAAGGGCAGCCCCATGTAGAGAGCGTTGCAGTAGTCAATCCGTGAGGTGACCAGCGCGTGAGTAACTGTGCGTAGGGCATCTCGGTCCAAGTAGGGGCGCAACTGCGCACCAGACGTATCTGGGCAAATGCCCCCCTGGTCACGGCCGTTATCTGGTCTTCCAAGCTCAGCCATGAGTCCAGAAGGACGCCCAAGTTGCACACTCTATCTACAGGGGGCAAAACTTCACCCCCTATAGTCAGCGATGGCATCTCTCCACTGAACCGAGATGCCGGTACCCACAGCCACTCGGTCTTGGCCGGGTTGAGTTGCAATCTGTTTCTACCCATCCAGACCCGTACCGCTTCCAGGCACTGGGCCATCATGTCGAGGGCATCAATGGGTTGGTTCGAGGTGGAAATAAAAAGCTGAGTATCATCTGCATACTGATGATACCTCACCCCAAAACCACGGATGATCTCCCCTAGCAGTTTCATATAGATGTTGAACAAAAGGGGTGAGAGAACCAACCCATGAGGCAACCCACAAGTGAGTGGCCTCAAGGTCGATCTCTGCCCCCCTGCCAACACCGCTTGCGTTTGACCCAAGAGGTAGGAGGAGAACCACCGTAAAACAGTGCCTCCCACTCCCAACCCCTTGAGGTGACGCAGCAGGATTCCGTGGTTGACGGTATCGAATGCCGCCGAAAGATCTAACAGGACCAGAACAGAGGAATAACCTCTGTCCCGGGCCCTCCAGAGATCATCCACCAGAGCGACCAATGCCATCTCCGTGCTGTACCCGGGCCTGAAACCCGATTGGTACGGGTCAAGGTAATCCACTTCATCCAGGACCAGCGGGAGCTGATGTGCCACCACATTCTCAACAACCTTCGCTAAAAAGTGAAGGTTGGAGACTGGACGAAAATGATTTAATACAGCTGGATCCAAGGCCGGCTTTTTGAGGAGGGGCCTCACCACCGCCTCCTTCAAGGTGGTTGGGAAGTTCCCCTCCCTCAAAGAAGCCGTTATCACCGCCTGGATCCAGCCTCGTGTCACCTCCCTGGCTGAATAAACCAGCCAGGAGGGGCATGGGTCCAACACACAGGTGGCCGCACTCAGCTTTCCCATGATCCTGTCCACTTCCTCTGGGGTAACAAAATCGAACTCTTCCCAAAGCACAGGACCCGCTGTCTCACCCCCGTCTGACTCTGCCCAGTCGGAGTCCAAGCCGTCCCGAATCCGAGCGATTTTGTCCAACAGGTGCTGACCAAACTCCTCGGCTCGTCCCTGTAAAGGATCTTCCCTCACCCTCTGATTTAAGAGGGAGCGGGACACCCTAAACAGGGCAGCCAGGCGATTCTCTGCAGACGCGATGACATCAGCGAAGTAGCGGCGCTTTGCCGCCGCCAACTCCACCAAATAGGCCCGAGTGGCCAATCTTAACTGAAATCGGTCGGATTCGGAACGGCTGGCCCTCCAACAGCTCTTTAGTCCTCGTCTACGCCGCTTCATCCCCCAGAGTTCCTCGGTAAACCAGGGAGCCAACCGGGGTCTGCGACGAATCAGAGGCCGCAAAGGAATGACCCGGTCCAGAGCCCTGGCAGCAGCCTCTTCCCAGGCCTCCACCAGGGTCGTGGCCGGGGCGTGGGAGAGAGAGAGGGGGATCATCCCAAGCTCCTGCTGGAACCTCTCAGGGTCCATCACGCACCTGGGGCGGAACCAGATGGTCGGTTCCGGCTCCCAGCGAGGAGGGGCGGCATCATGGAAGCCCAGCCGAAGGAGATAATGGTCGGTCCATGACAGGGGATAAATAGAAGGAGATCCCCCACCGAACTCATCTAACCACTGCTCCGAGACAAAAACCAGATCAGGCATGTGCCCCCCCCCCATGAGTCGGGCCCTGAATAATCTGAGTCAGGTCCATAGCTGCCATGGAAGCCATGAACTCCCGAGCCGCACCTGACGCCACACCCAGGGACGGCAGATTGAAGTCCCCCAGAACAATAAGTCTGGGAAACTCCACCACCAGCCCCGAGAGGGCATCAAGCAGCCTGGGCAGTGCTGTTGATACGCAGCTGGGAGACAGGTACGCAATCAACAGACCCAACTGACCATACGGGCCCCACCTCATGAGGAGGGCCTCACATCCGTCAATCTTCGGAGCAGTGATCTCCCGTGGACTAAGGACCTCCCTAATAACCACCGCCACCCCCCCTCCCCTACCCTGGGCCCTCGGCTGGTGCAGCACCCGGAAACCTGGTGGGCACAATTCAGTCAGAGGGACACCCCCCTCTGAGCCCAACCAGGTTTCCATGATGCATGCCAGGTCTGCAGTTTCCTCCTCAATCAAATCATGAATGAGGGGAGCCTTATTAACCACAGACCTAGCATCAAAATACACCAGCCTAAGCCCAGGGGCCCAATCTCTCAAACCCCCAGGAGGTCGGATAGAACTGGGAGGGTCGGAGCGCACCACCGCTCAAAAATAGCGGGGGCGGGCTCCCGAGGTCTGATACGGCCCTCCGTTCCTCCACCTACAGCCATTCCCAATCACTACTGGTATCTGAGATCCCACCCTCACCCTTGGTGCACCTGAATGACCCAGCACCACATCAAAACCTCCGCCAACTCCCCATAACCTGGTCTGGCAACAGCCTGGCGGGGCCCCCTCAACCACCAGCCGGATATCAAAACCCACCCCCCTCCCCAAACCCTTTAAAAATCTTACTAAAAAACAATACAATGACCCTTTACGAAAACCCTTAAAACCCTCGTGCCACCTCTCGGGGTCCCAGGACCCGTCATTAAGGTAGATCTTCGCCAAGCCAGTAGGCCATTCCAAGGAGAGGGGGGAATCTCTCAGAGCAACCAAGTCCGCTCTTGCATATGTTCGAACTACCATCCCTGAACCTCAAGGCACAGGGGATTGTCCATGGAGAGTAGGATGCATCAAGCTGGTCCATCCCAGGAGACACGAACCTCCATTCCAGGGTGTCCTCCCACGACACTCGTGAATGAAAGGGGATATTAGTCCTCGCCATCCTCTCACCACGGCGGGCTCCTGAATCCAAATGGGGACACCCAAGGTAGGAACCTTCCATCATTGTTGTCCTCTCACCACAACATGACCCGGTCCAATGATAGACAAAGTCCACAGCCACCCTCTCACGGCGGCGGTGGATTTCTCCTCTAGGGCTGACCAGTCCAGGGCTGCAATAAAAAAAAAAAAAGTCCGGGCCTATAGATGGTTCATTCCCAGCCATGTGGGCATGGTGAAGATATGTCCAGGGCAAAGATACTGGAGATGACAAATCCAGAACCAGGCAAGCCTTCAATCGCCCAAATCCACCATCGCACCATGTCCAACCTGGGTGGTATATATTTCACATATCTGCAGGGGATGACAATGGGGGGGGGGGTGTCCACAGATCCAAAACATTGGCTCCACCTCCCCCAATCGGTCCAGTAAGCCAAGTTCTTACTCCTCGGTGCAATGATGGTTAAAAAAGGGGGGGAAGGAGGGGGAGGGCAGGGCAGCTGTAAAACAACAGAGCAAGGCCCCCCCAACGTGTAGCAAATCCAGGGCTCCCAATTCGAGTCAAGTCCCACCCGCCTAACCACTCCAAGAGAGAGCCATGGGTGCCACACAGTCCATGGGGCTCCTGCCCGTCTGCCTACTCGCCAGGTCCAATAGCAGTCCATCTCTATGCAGTAGAGATAGCCATATTAAGTAGGATTTGGTGGTTGTTTTTTTATTAGAAGTTAAAGATCAAGGTTATTAATGATATATTATATGGTTAGTTAATTATAGTATTATGTTTGTACATTTTGTACCCTGAGCTAATCCCGGGAAGCCAAGGGGGGGAGGGAGGGGGTTGGGAGGGGGAGGGAGGGGGGTTGGGGGGGGGGGGGGGGAATGAGTGGGAAGGGGGAGAGAAAATGTTTGTACTTTTTATAAAACTTTTTAATAAAAAAAAGACTGAGAGAGAGAGAGAGTGAGAGAGAAAGAGAGAGAGAAAGAGAAAGAGAAAGAGAAAGAGAAAGAGAAAGAGAAAGAGAAAGAGGAAAAAAGAAAGAGGAAGGGAGAGAAAGAGAGAAGAAAGAAAGAGTGACATGAGTGATGTCATGTTGGCCCTGCCCACCCTGTCACATGACCACCAAACCCCTTCCACCAAGCCATGCCCACAGAACCAGTGGTGGAAATTTTTAGATCTCACCACTGGTTCAAAGCATTTCAATGTTTTCACTCCGTATCTCCAAACCTTCTGTAGGTGCTGTTTTGTTTCAGACTCCTTTCCAAAAATAACCACCCTGGTCATAACAGATTTCTTCCTTTCACTTGTAGTGAAATCAACCAATAGGTGTCGTGGTTACTTAATTTCTCCATTTTTACTACAGTATTTATTTTAATTTTTTTGTTATTTATTTATTGCAGCCCCTGACCTCCTCTCCTTCCGCCACGAATTGAAGACATGGCTCTTCCACCAAATGGGCTGAATTTGCTGGGGTGATTTTAAATTAATTTAAATTAATTTAAATTAATTTTTAAATTGATTTTAATGTTTATGCAATTTCTGCTTGTTTCCTGTAAGCCGCCCTGAGTCCTTCGGGAGAAGGGCGGCATATAAATTACATAAATAATAATAATAAATAATAATAAATAAAAAGAAACGTTTTAAAGTCCATCCAAACTTAATAACCATAAAATCAGTACAATATTTTTTAAATGTGGGGGAAACAAAACAGAGGAACCAGTCCAGGCTTTCCTGTAGTTTTAGCCTGTGCCTCTTATTTTTTTAAAATAAATCAAGCTTTTTCTGGATCTGTCAAAGGCTCAGAATCTTAGTCGCTGCTAAGCTTTGGGGAGCAGGAAAAAGAATATCCTGCCTCCCCCTCTTTTTTTTTTAATTTGATTTATATGCCGCCCTTCTCCGGAGACTCAGGGCGGCTTACAATGCACTAAGCAATAGCCTTCATGCTTTTTGTATATTTATACAAAGTCAGCTTATTGCCCCCACAAACTGGGTCCTCAATTTACCTACCTTAGAAAGGGTGGAAGGCTGAGTCAACCTTGAGCCTTGGTGAGATTCGAACCTGCAATAATTGCAGGCAACTGATGTTAATAACAGGGCTTTAGACCACTGTACTATCCAAGGCTCTTGAGTCACACTCTCAAAACAGAAAAAAAAATTGGGGAAAATTCTACCCAGGGATTAGAAAAGAAAAAATCTCACCCAGATCACTCACACTGCTGTTCAGTCTTTCTCAGTCATTTCTTCCATCAGGCTGTCCCAACTTGGTCTGAACATAATGGCCATCTTATTTCAATCTTATTTCATTCTTCAACATAGTGACTAAATTAGTAGACCAGCGAAATACTGTGGATATAATATACTTAGACTTCAGCAAGGCATTCAACAAAGTAGACCACAACCTACTTCTTGGTAAACTAGAAAAAAGTGGGATAGATAGCATCACCACCAGATGGATTCGTAACTGGCTGAAAAACTGTACTCAACAAGAAGTCCTTAATTGGGGGCTTCCGGTTCCGGTTCCGCTGGCGACAGACTCTGATCGGGCTAGCTCTGGCCCCAGAGTCCGATCCCCCCCATCTGGAGGCCCTTTGGGCCAAGCGCCCCATTATTGGGGCGTTTGCCGTTTGAGGGCGGCTCGCCAGGGGTCCCCTGCCTCACTTCCAGGGGCCGGGAGGCCGATGCTGGCGCGCCCGAGGCTCCAGAGGGGGTGGGAGGCGATCGGCGGCTTTTTTCGAGGCCGCGGAGGCGCCACAGCGCCTAAGGGGACCGGTGCTAGTTAAGAAGGCACAACGGACTGAACTGACTGACTGGAGAGTGGAGCAGGCATCCTGGAGGCGAGAGGGGGGGTTGGAGTTTCCCCCCCCCCCTTGTAGCTGAAAAGGTGCCATGGCAGAGAACTAGGGGGAAGGAGATGGAGTGAAACCCCTTACCTTGCTGACTTTTCCTTGGAGGATGGCTGTGGCAGAGTTTGTTGGAGAGGTCTGGTGGCCTCTCTTCCCAGTGGGCAATGGCGGCAGTCTGACTTCCTGCTTCTTTATTTATGATTGAAGACAACATTCTCCTCTGGCTTCCTGTTTGACCTACTCTATACTTCGGACTCGTTGCTCCTGTGAGCGCCCACTGGTGGATATTTGAAAAATTACTCTGACTGCTAATCCCTCTTTCTTCTCTGGAGGTTTGCCTTTTGATTTCTCATCTTCTACTGATCTAAGATGGCTAAGGGCCATAAATCAGCAGCAGCTGATATGGAAAAAATTTTGGAAAGACTGGCGAAATTGGATCAGAAGTTGGACAAGTTAGATGACGTGCAAAAAGGATTATCTGAAATTAAATCTGAAATGACACTTATGAAAAAAGATTTAAATGATGTTCAACAGCTGGCAGAGCAAAACAAGAAGAAGATGGGGGGTCTGGAGGGGGAGGTACGGGCACTCCAGAAGGTGGAGGATGGGAGAGGAAATGCAATGTTAACTTTACAATTGGATAAGATGTCTTATTTTCTCAGGTTCCAAAACGTGGAACAACTTGACCAGGAAAATTTGAGAGAAGTGATGGTTAAAATGTTGGGTGAATTTTTAGAAAGAGATTTGGAGTCTATTGGAAGGGATGTGGACTTGGTGTATAGAGTAAACTCACAATTTGCAATTTTACATAATTTACCAAGAGAGATTCATATTAAATTTGTGAGAAGGGAACTGAGAGATGAGATATTGAGAAAACAAAGACTGGGGGCGCTGGTGTACAGGGGCAAGGAGATCACCATCCTGAAGCAGATTCCCAGACAGGTACGAGAATCAAGAAGAAAATATTATTTTTTATCAAATAAGCTGTACCTCAAGGGAGTAGGTTTTAGGTGGTTGATTCCGGAGGGCTTGATGATTTTTTGGGAGGACAGTAAGAAGAAAATTAATAATGTAACGGAAGCTAAGGCTTTTTTTGACCAACATAAATCCTTCCTAGGTGGAGAAGATACAGGAGCCGAAGAGGGGGAAGTATTAGATGATCAAGGAGCGGAGGCGGACGGAGCTGTTGCGGCCCGGGAGGGGGGGGGAGGCCAGACCATGGTTTTAAGAGCCAGAACTAGGAAATGAAGAAAGGAGGGGAATCTATTGTTTAAGGTTTTTTTAATTGACATTTTTCTTTCTCTCTCTTCTTTTATCGTATTTTGTATAACACTTTTTTTGTTTATATAATTTTTATATAACCTGGTTGTTTGTTTCGATTTAAGATAATAATGTCTGTTGTGGGAGAAATTAAAAAAGAAAATAATAATTGAAATATCTTTATATAAAGATATTGAAAATTCAACATATTGTAAACTATAATATTGTATATTTTTAACCAATAAAAACTTTTTATAAAAAAAAAAGAAGTCCTTAATTGGTCCTGTTAGGATTCTATATGATGTATATAATGTTAGAACCAGTTGTCCAGGCAATATATATATACTGTAACTTTAAGCTGTAAATGTTACGTTCTTGCTGAGTCATGCTGTAATGGGATAATGACTAGTTGGGAATATATTTAAACAAAGTATTGTAACCTGGTCAGTTACTGCTACTGCTATTGTGACTGAACTGCTATGAACTGTTGTGAAGAAGCTGCTATTGTGAAGGAGTTGCTATCTGTTGATGGATCTGCTACCATCGTGGTTTGCTAACCAGAGTGAGTTGTTTGGACTGATTTACTGGACTGATTTATTGGTGAAGACTTGGGATTTGTTTATGACTACGCTACTGCTTTTTCCTATGATAAAGTACACTTTTGCTAAACCAGTTTTCTTATTCATTGCTCTCAACGTTTCCTTGTGCAGTTACTCTGCTGGTTGGTAAAACAACATCAATATCCTTAACAGGTCCACATCTACATGGAGGGAAGTAAGCAGTGGGGTACCACAAGGTTCCATCTTAGGCCCAGTACTCTTCAATATCTTCATTAACAATTTAGATGAGGGAATAGAAGGGGAACTTAACAAATTTGCAGATGATACTAAGCTGGCAGGAATAACTAACACCCTAGAAGATAGGTTCAAGATCCAGATGGATCTTGACAGACTTAAATAGTGGGCACTATCTAACAAAATGAAATTCAGTGTAGAGAAAAGTAAAATTTTACACATATAAGAAAAACCAAAAGTACACATATGGGTGAAACCAGGCTTAATAGCAGTAACTATGAGAGGGATTGTTAAGGAATTCGCAGAGTAACCCTTGAATAACAAGGGTGTGCACATGAAAGCGAGTGAGAGTAGGTACGAATAAACACAGTCAACACACAGATACACTGAGTTGTGTTTACTTTCAGGAAATAGTAAGGCACAGTCCAATAAACAGTCCAGGTCATACACATATAAAGCAGAAGATAGCAAAACGACAGTCCAGGGATAATCCAATAACAAAGTCTTCTTACCAGTCATCATAGTCATTCACAATAAGCAGTTCTTCTGGATTTGCAAACAGTAGCATACAGAGATATCAGAGAGCAGGAACAACAAAAAGAAACAAAACATGTTTCTAACTCCCTCTTAAGGAGATTGGCTACAGAGCTAACCAATCAGGACACAGTATGATGCAATACAGCAGTCTTAAAGCTATATTGATGGTGTATATATTGCCAACCCAACAAAGTAGGTAATACTCATTTCCTAATATTCTCCCCTTTGGGTAGGACAATATATAACATCTAATATCCTTAAACCATAGTTCTCACAACATGCTTTGTGCTTAACTGCGCCCTGAGCCTTTGTGAAATGAACTGCAATATTATGTTCAGTCATACAGCACTCCAACTGAATCAATTTACTTTGTATACACTGTCTAACATTTAAATACTGCAAATCAGTATGCTTAGACCGTGTTCTTATAGCTAAATTAATAGCCATATTGATTGCAGATTGATTGTCTTCATAAACTACAACAGATCATTCACATTTAATCCCATATCCATTAACAATTGTTTATAACATACTAATTCAGTACATATCAAGGATAAACATGAAAACTCGGCTTCCATAGTTGACAAACTAATGTGCTTTTGCCTAATAGATTTCCATCCTATCAAAGCATTACCCAATATTACAACAATCAGTAATATTCAGTAGGTAGATCAGTTGCAAAACTTGCATTAGCATATGCCGTTAAAACTAGGTCACTGCTAGGCTCCAAATATAACGAATAACAAATCATTTGCTTCAGATACCCAAGTATTCGCTTAGCAGCTTTCCAGTGCCTTTCAGTAGGTTCAGTATTATATCTAGCCAGTTGGTTTACACTGTGAGATATATCTGGCCTAGACCAATTATTCAAATATGATAGACTGCCTATTAAGGATTGATATATTTCCTTATCAATCTTTATTTATTGATTAGCCCTTGGGCCATATCAAAGTGCAGCACTCCAGAAACAATTATTACAAAAGTTTGGTAGAAACATTTTAAAATGAAATTGGAATAGGAATAAAACACAATTTAAAATAAAATTAGAGTAAAATACATTCTAGAATGAAATCAGAATAAAATACAATAATTTAAAATACAAATTGCATATGATTAAAATTATATTACAATGTCACCCCTGCATCTACCCAATCAGTCTTAAAACTACTATTAGAATTACATTATTAAATCAAGTGAACTTTCCTGCAATCTACCACATTCTGCTGCACCAGCTTTGTCCTTTTTTCTATCAATTTTACAGCAAATTTAGCAATCCATTTCACCAGCTGCAAGTTTGAACCTACCAAACAATGATGCAAGAAGCGCTCTTTAGACTTAGGGGTGCTGGCATAAAAGATCCTGCCCAGCTGATATTCCCTCAGACCTGAGTACAAGGGGCAGTCAACATGGGACATTGTTTCAACTTCCCCCTTCCCACATAAACAGACTTTTTCACTTACAGGGATACCCTTATACCTAGCCCAAAGCATGTTTGTTTGAAGTTGGTCTAATCTCAGTTTTGTAAAATATCTCCTTATGACAGGAAACAAAGGCACAGTTAAATATTTTTCTATTTTAAAAATTTGTTTATTGGCCGATAACCAGGGGCAAACTTTTACTGCTGTCACCTTTGCAATATCCGATTGTGCACTTATGTCCTTAAATCTCTGTGCAATCCAATTTCGGATCTGCCTATGATCGTACTGCTGCCAATTTAAAGGAATACCAGAGCTAGATACCTGCTTCAGAATTCTTGATAACCAATTATTTTTATTACTTGAGATAATCTGCTTCATTAGTGCTAGCTTTGATAACCTCCCTTCCTCCATCTCGATTATTCTTAACCAATAATAAACGGTCTTCAGCATGGCTCTTGTGCCAATCGCATGGACTCCTGTTTCTGCCTTTACTAGACAAGATGGGGTTCCAGGGGACACTGCCAAAATTCTCCTCAAGAACTTATTTTGAGGAGTTTCCAGCCCAGGCAACTTCACCGACCCCCATATTTCAGCTCCATAGGTAAGTACTGGTTCAATTTTCGCCTGAAAGACCTTTAGCAATTTTCGCCTGAAAGACCTTTAGATGGAGTTTTCTCTAAAATAAGTTTGTTTAGTTGGGCCATCCGAGCCAAGGCCTTCTGAACTCCAGCTTTTACCTGCTTATTCCATTTGCCATTTGCCTGAAATACTAGCCCTAAATAGATAAATGACTGAACTTGTTCTATTCTTCTGACATTTAAAACCCATCTCCTCATTTTTTGTTGCCTGCTAAATATCTTTACCTTTGATTTCTCTGTTAATTGTCAAGCAATTTTTTATACAATATGCTGCCAACCTCTCGAGTGACCTTCGTAGCCCCACCTGCGAGGCCGACAGCAAAATTATATCAGTGGCATATAACAAGCAATTTACCTGTCTTGTTCCTATACTAGGCCCATGGAGTGATATGTCTTCCAAACATTTTGGAAGGTCATTTAAATATAAATTGAAAAGTGTTGGAGTGAAGATGAATTTCCCTATTGAATACAGGACTTTGAATATTACTATGTTTAAAATCCTGACTCATTCCATGTTGTAATGTTTCAGCAATTGGCTAACTTTCTTGCTTGCGAAATTTTGTAACCTTTACTAGTTTGAACTATGTCAAGACCCAGATAATGCTTAATTTCTCCCAAATTCCTAATTCTGAACTTCTTTTGCAACACAGAAACAATTTCAGTTGCTTCATGTTCAGATTTAATAATAAGTGCTATATCATCAGTGAATAGCAATAATAGAGAAACTAAACCATCTTTCTCTTTCTTAAACAAACATGGATCAGCTATACCAGCTACAAGACCCATAGCAACTAACTCATTGACAATGCATTTATTCCACTCATAACCTGACTGCTTTAAGCCATAAAGACTCCAGCAATCAGTCTTCCCATCAGTTTTCAAACCTAGTGGCATCTTCATATAGATTGTATGTTGTAATGGCGTATGCAGATATGCAGTTTCAACATCTATATGGTTTATTCTGTATCTATTCTTAGTTGCCCATACTAATGTTGCTCGCAACATAGTCGCTCTCAGACTCGGTGCAAACACTTCATCATAGTCCTTATCTGACTGAGCAAATTCTTGAGCAACTAATCTTGCTTTATGGGTAACAGTCCCATCCACACCAATTTTCAGTTTGTAAACCCACTTGCAATGAATGGTATGCTCACCTGGTGGTAGCTTAACGTTCTCATAAATATCTAACTCCTTCAATGATGTCAGCTCTTTGTCCATCGCTTTCTTCCAAGCTACCTGATCCTTTTCAGGATACAGTTTAATTTCATTGAAGTTAGAAGGCTCTATGCTCACCTGACATACTACACTGGCTTGATACCTATCAGGTGGACATTTATCTCAGGTTGAACGTCTAGGTAACTCAGGACTCGTTATTGGTTAATTCCTCTTCTACCTCCCCTATAACCTCTTCCTCCTTTACAGTAATAGAAGGTTCTTCTTCAAATCATCAGGAGTATCAGTAAATATTTGAGTATCAACAACAACACTATCGGGACTTCCGGTGGGATCGCGACATCGCCGGACGCTTCTTTTTGAAGCGCCAACCCAGGGCTCCGTAGAACCGCAAGAACAGCGACTATCAGCTGTCTTGCAGTTTGGAAACTTTCCTCCTGGTAAGAGGGGGGAAAGTGAGTAGACGGGTGGGGTAGAGCTCCCTAAAAGTGCCAGATTTTACCCATAATCTGGCACTCGAAGATGAGAGCTCCCCGCTAAGCCTGTCAGTACTCCGGACCCTGGATGTCTCTGCTTTGCAGAGCTAGATGTCGTGACCATCCCAGCAACCAACTTTAAATAAATACTTTTTGAATCGAGCTGGCGGAGCATAAGCAGCAAGAATAAAACAGCAAGTATTTTCTTTTTTTTAACTCCAAAGATTTACCTTCTTTAAAAGATTTTCTTTAACCAGAGAAAGTGAAAGCAAGATGGCGTTTGAGTTTCAACAGGGCATGAAGAAGTGAAAGTTAAAAGCAATTATTGACAAGCTCCTGTTTGAAACGTAAAACTCTTTTCTGAAAAGTGGATGAACCAAGAAAGGAAGTAATTATAATAATTGAAGCAGTAATATAAATTACAAATTGCAAAGGATCTTTTTTTCTTTTTGATACTTTTTTTTCTTGTCCTTTTGGAAGGGAAAGAAGAAGGGGGGCAAGATGGCTGGTCTTTTTGAAAGCAAAGAAAGCAAAGAAGGGTTAATTAACCCTCATATATGGTCTGATTTTGAGGAAGCTTGGAGCTCAATTACCTCTGCTTTATTGGAAAAAATTGAAACTATATTTCAAGCTTCTCAAGCTGGAAACAATGAAATACATGGAAATACTGAGTTGCAATCTAGCAGTGCGGGATTGATTGAAGAGCTGGGAGAAGGAAAAGAACAACAACAACAGCCTACAGTATTTTTAGAGAGTAAGACGGACGCTTTGCAGAATAAGGAGCAAGAAATTTTGGGAGCTGATGAGATTTTGGCTATACGAATTTTTTGTTACAAAGTCCAACCTGCATTTAAAGAGCTGTTTTCAGAAGAAGTTATACTTTTGCAAAAATTTTATAATATGCAATCCCAAAAAATGCAAGATTATATTGGAGTTAAAAAAGGCAGAGGAATCAAAGTTAAGAAAAGAGTTCGTAAAAAGGAGAAGAAGAAAGACTGGAGACAAGGAAAATAACCCTGCTTGATGAGATGATGGTCCTTAAAAAGTATTGTTTAACTGTTTAAAGATCTTGAATTTTTGGAAGAAAACATCCAACAGCTTAATGCCAGTTAACTAAGCGCTGAGCGACGATGAGGAGGTAACCTACAGCTGTATTGGAATATTTTGAGAAGAATAAACAGATCACTGCAACGCTAGTGTGTTGGGTTGTGAAATAAGCCTTGACCTAAGTGAATTGGAATATTTTATTAAGGACTGTAATAAATTTGGACTTAATTGTAATTGTAGGAGCTTTATTGAATATAGTAAATTGGAGTTTTCTGTTTGAAGGTAATAAATATAAGGCAAAAGGACTATGGGCCTAGGGCAATTGCAGTTGATCTGGTGGTTTCCCTAATATGTCTGATGAACTTATTAATCTAATTTTTGGCTGGATTTGATGGATATTATTTGAAATACAATTACAAAGTCACTTGGGGGGGGTTTATATAAAGAAGCAATTTTTATTTAGGTGGGTAGACGCAAATGAAGATATTCTACATGCTGTTGGAAGATGTGAAGATAAGAAGATTAACAACTGGTTTAATCTAGTATGAAGAATTTAAATGTTTGATATAGCTATTAAATGATGTTTTTAGTTGATTTGTTAATATGTAATGATAAATTAATAAGAGGTTTGATTATTATTTTTTAGTTAGAAAATGGTTTTTTTAAGTGTTTTAACTATAATTGGACCTCGATGGTTTAAAAGTGGAGGATGGAAGAGTTTATATAATATTTTATTTTAAATTTGGGGTTTTTGAATGAGGTTTTTTTTTTGTTTTCAATGAAAAGTTATAAAATACTTTGTTAAACTGTATAGATCTAATACTCTGCTAATTGTGTATTAGTTAAATTGAGTAATATAGGTTTGATTAGGCAATATTTAACTGTTTTATTAACTGCTGCAACTATAAATGGATATTCATTTTGTTAAATTAGATGGAATAAAAAGAAAGAAGACTTGCTTTCCTTCTATCTATTTGTTTAATGATTATGATAAGTGAGAGATGGAGTTGAATTTAGGGGATTGAAGCTGTATTTTATATTTTGTATTTGCTCTGGGAAGTCGGGGGGGTGGTTGGGGAGGGGGGGAAATGTATGTAAAACTTTTAAAACTTTTTCAATAAAAAAAAAACAACACTATCATTTACCTTGTCAGATTTCTGCTCAAACTTACTCCAACCAACATGTTCCAGGAACTTGGCACTAGCACTGCAGTAGACGCTAGTGGTACCTGGCGCCCAAAATCTATATGACCTGTGGTTGGATTCATAACAAGCAAAAAACAACTTCTTTGCTCTATGTTGACCCTTTCGCCTCAATTGCGAGGGAATATGAACCCATGCTGGGGCTCCAAATGTGTGCAAATAACTTAATTCTGGTCTTCTTCCATGCCAACGTATGAATGGTAATTCATCAGTTGTTGAATTGACTACGTTATTCAAAACATGGTTAGCATACATTATTGCCTCACCCCAAAGTGCCTCAGGTAAACCAGAATCAGATATCATGGTTCGAGCCATAGCCTGCAACATTTGCCCTCTGCATTCAATATACGCATTATGTTGCGGTCTATAAGGGTCAGAACACTTGTATTCAATGCCAGCTTTCTGTAACATAGTTTCAAACCTGTTATTGGTAAACTCAGTACCATTGTCAGTTACCAGGCAAAGAACCAGTTAATTATGTGTCAGCAGTGTGCGGCGGCCACCAAAAAAGTCAATGCAATCCTAAATTGCATTAACAGAGGGATACAATCAAGATCAACTGAGGTACTAATACCACTCTGTAAAGCCTTAGTAAGACCACACCTGGAATACTGCATCCACATGATGGAAGAGATGTTGAGACTCTAGAAAAAGTGCAGAGAATAGCAACTAGGATGATTAGGGGTCTGGAGACTAAAACATATGAAGAACGGTTACATGAACTGGGCATGGCTAGTCTAGTGAAGAGAGGACCAGGAGAGACATGATACCAGTGTTCCAATATTTGAGGGGTGCCACAGAGAGGAAGGTGTCAAGCTATTTTCAAAGGCACCCAAAGGCCAGACAAGGAATAATGGATGGAAACTGATCAAGAAGAGATTCAATCTAGAAATAAGAAGAAATTTTCTGACAGTGAGAACAATCAACCAATGGAACAGCTTGCCTCTGGAAGTTGTGGGACCTTCATCTCTGGAGGCTTTCAAGAAGACATTGGACTGCCATTTGTCACAAATGGTGTAGGGTCTTCTGCTTGGGCAGGGGGGTTGTACTAGAAGACCTGCAAGGTCCCTTCCAACTCTGTTAATCTGTTCATCTGTTCAAAAAAACTAGACCCCATAAAAGAGGAGGTGGAGTTGCACTGTATGTAAAAGACCACTATATTGCTACAGAAATGCACAAAAACCAAAGACAAAAACCTCCTAGAATGCATATGGGCCAATATAAAAGAAAAAAAGGATGACATGGCCATAGGTGTATACTACAGGCCAATCAAGCAGAAAAAATAGATACCTTTTTTGCTAGCCAACTAACAAATATATGTAGGAAGCACACTACAATAGTAATGGGGGACTTCAATTACCCTGACATCAATTGGAAGACTAATTCTGCACCAAGTAAGAAATCAAACAGGTTCCTTACCAACCTAGCTGACAACTTTGTTGTTCAAAAGGTAGAGGAAGGAACTAGAGGGACAGCCATGCTGGATTTAATTCTTACAAACAGAGAAGAAGTGATAGAGGTAGTTGAAACTGCAAGAACCTTGGGTGAGAGTGAGCATGTCATATTAGAATTCAATGTAACACAAACATAATGATACCAGAGTCTTAGATTTTAAAGAGCTGCACAATGATCTCTCAGATAAACTAAACTGTTATCTGAAAAGATAATAAAAAACATCTCCCAACATCTAGAATTGAATAAAGTATTAACTAGCAGCCAGCATGGGTTTGTTAAAGGAGAAATTTTCTTACTGTGAAAACAATCAACCAATGGAACAGCTTGAATTTGGACGCTGTGGAAGCTTCATCACTGGAGGCTTTCAAGAAGAGATTGGACTGCCATTTGTCAGAAATTGTGTAGGGCCTCCTGCTTGGGCGGGGGGTTGGGCTAGATGACTTACAAGATCCCTTCCAACTCTGTTAATCTAAAAAAAAAAAAGCTTGGTGCAAATACACAGAAGGTGGAAAGAGAGACAGGTCACCATGGAAGATATAAAGCTAAGACTCTACTGAATTTGGTAATGCTGAAAACAATAGAAAGCTCTTCATCAAATATGTTCAAGAGGAAAGAATCGTTACATCAGCAGTTCAATTAAGTGAGTAAAATGCTGAGGAGAAGCAAGATAAATGATAAAAGTTCTCAGCTCCTGTTTTGGTTCAGGGCACTTTCACTCAGTCATCGGCCTTACTTATTAACCTTCTGTTGCTGCCATATAAGCGTCCTCACTGTGGCACTCCTCATTGACCCAGCCACTGCTCCCTCCAGCTGGTTTAGAAGCCCTGTGTTTCAAAATGGTGTGCCATTGTCCCAACCTGATTCTGTGCTTTCTGCATTTTCTTTTCAGAGTGAAGAAATACAAACGGGGAGTGGAAGGACTGGTCACTCTGTGAGAGGAATAGAGACGTCATACCTCAAATCAACCAGGGAAAATGCAGGGATGTTGGCAAGGCATGGTATAAATTAGAGGGTACCTTGATTGGCAGGATCACTTGTCCAAAAGTTCTTATAAGAATACTTGATTATAAAATTAATTCATTTGGTTTTCCACACTGAGAAGATTGGACTCTACAGTGTACATGACTAGTTCAAATTTTTTTACTTGAACATCTTTGTCTGTCTTTTTAAATGTTAATACATATATTTACTTGAGAGCAAAATTTTACAGTTTTGTAAAAATATGAGACGTGAAACTCATTCCCTTAGGAAACTATTTGTATTTTGCTAAAACAAAGGATATACTACATTTCTGATTTCAAAGATCTAGCCACCCAATTAGAAAATTGTCTAATGGCTAAAGCTATTTTCTCAGTAAACTAAAATTGTATGATGAAGTATCTGAACAATTTTAACTGAACAATTTTTTTAATGGAAGAATTCCTGACCTGGGTATGCTCTGTCTCAATCAGACTTTCCAGAATGTGATCAACTAACCTATACTTTAGGGGTACTATTGACCTTTATCATGAAGAATCAGTAAAGAAGAGAAAGATTCATATTGAAAATTAGGAAACATAAATAGTCTGTGTTATATTCAGGGTGAGAATGGAAGTGAAGCCAGAGTGATTTCAGCACAGCTCTTTTTATTTAGTTCATACGAACAACAGCAACAGCTCAGCTGAAGTATTCCTTTTATAGGAGGCTGTCAGCCAGTCAACCAATCAGATTAAAGTATTTTCCCACTTCAACAATGGACCTGAGTCCTGAGACGGAACATTATCTATTAAAATTTTATGCATTTTAGCATTCCTAGTCACGTAGATAGGGGGGGCGGTGGGGCGGCCATTTTGACCTGCGCAGTTCAGTTAGTCCATTGTTTGGAGTAGGTGGGGCAATGGCTGCTGTTATGGGATCCGCCCTTGACAACCTTGGAGGCCCAGCTGCAGGCGTCTTTGCCACAATGGAAACGGGTTCTATAGGAACTCTGTGACTGTCCCCCAATTCAACAGGTACCTGTATTTTGCAATCTTCTTCTTTGGTTTCTATCTCCGGTCATGGCAGAGCTTCAGAGTCTGTGCTCGGGTGTCAGTGTTCCAGAAAAACCCCAACTCCAAGTAAAGACATGGAAGCAACCATTTTCCAAAGTTCTCTTTACTAGAATGGGCAAACTGGCACATCTGGGAAAACCCAAATCTGAAAAGCCCAGGTATTCCCTCAGTAAGTCAAAACCCGCAAAACCATCCCCTTTCTCCCCAGTCTATCACATGCTCCAATCAACATCCATTTCATCTTGACCCAGCCCCCTGACCTCTCCTTCTCCATATGCTGGATCACCTGACCTTGGCTGACAGGAAGAATGCTATTATGTCTACTAACAACCCCTCTCTTTAATCCCCCCTCCTACTTTCCCACACATGAGAAGGTGGCAGCATTGAAACTTCCAGCCTAATATGGTTTCCAAAGCTGACATCGGGTTTATTTCTGACTGAGTCCATTCTGGCTGGAGGCCAACAGAGGTGCCCAAGAGGCCATGCAGTTGGTTGATGTGGCAGTGCCATAATCGGCCATCCTCCAGCTCCACTTGGTAGGAGTGTGGTGTTCTGTCCCCTCCCTGCTTCAGAAGCCCAGACAAGCACACACACTCGAACGGGAGTATTCAGAAGTTGTTTATTTACCATCCATAAACAACGAGCTGGCAGCGAGCCCGGGAGAGATAACAACAGCTTTTGTTTTGAGTTGCCACGGCCAGTCCCTGATAAGGCTCCAAGTATTTATATCCAATACGAGCTTCAAAGAAAACGCTTCACTGCTGCAGTATTTCAGGACACAAGCAGTCAGGGTAAAACTTTGTTCGTCACAAAAGCCAACAAGGTAAGGTCAGTTCCTTTTATACCTTGTGGGGCGTTGGCTTTGTGACTCATCACCTCGTGCTCGGCCCCACCCACTCCTTTGCTGAGCCCGTCTCTCTGATCGTCGCCACCTGGGATTAATCCACTCCCTCTCCTCATTATCGTCTGACTCAGAGGAGCTTTCTTCCACAGGGCTTTCAGCTGGGGCCTGGGGTGGTGCCAAACCAGACGGGCCAGGGGAGGAGTCCCTTGCCCCCTCCTCTTCACTTTCGGAGGATTCCTCCTCCGGAGGTCCGGGCTCGGGAGCCGAAGACACAACATGTGGTCCGTTATGGCTATAACTCGGCCAGGAATCCAGAGAGCACCCCCAATGTAGTTGTGTACATATATCCCTCATAGCGAATGACTGGATCTTGCTGGTCAAGTCAGTGGGTGCCTCTGCAAAATAGTCCGGGTGTAGTCAGTCCAGGTCAGTTCTTAGGCAGCAACCCATTAGAAGTTCAGCCAGACTCGAGTTAGTCATGGCACTGGGTGTGAAATGCTGGGCTAACAGATATTTTGATATTCGTTTCTGCCAGTCCCCTGGGCCCATTTGTGCCAGCACCTCTTTTGCTGACCACACCATTCTCTCTACCTGCCCATTTCTAGCAGGATGGAATGGTGCAACCAAGGCATGACGGATGCCATGACCTGCCAGGAACAGTTCAAAATGGTTAAACGTGAGCTGTGTCAGCCGTTGTCTGACACCAGGATGTTTGGTAGTCCATGGGTTGCAAACAGTTTCTGTAGTGCCTTGATGATGGTGTCTGAGGTGGTTGATGGCATTAGTACCACCTCCAGCCATTTGGAGTATGTGTCGACAGCCACCATGAATGTCTGGCCTTGGAATGGCCCCGCAAAATCAATGTGGACTTTTGACCACATTGATCAATTGATCCCACTCACGTAGCTTAGGTCTGCTCCTACACCAAATGGAGAGGCATCGCAAGTGAGAACTAGAGGCAGGTTCTCATTATACTGTATCAGGATATTGTTAGATGATAGCAGATCCTTGATAGAGGAGAATTCAGTAGCTTCTTTTCAGCCCCAGGACCAAGACATTGTCCAGCAGTCTATGAAGATGCTCAGCTATGGACACTTTGTGCAGCAAGAATATGTTATAAAACTTTAGCAGTCTCAAGAAAGCCTGTAGATCAGTTTTGTTCTTGGGTGTAGGAGCTTCCTGGATGGCTTGGACCTTTGCCTTTGTAGGCTGTAACCCAGAGGCATCGATAAGATAGCCTAGGAATTCTACTTGTTGGACGGCGATCTGGCATTTGTCCTTTTTTTCTTTAAGGCCCACCCCTTGGAATCTAGTGAGTACTGCTTGCAGGCAGGCAAAGAGTTATGTGGCATTGACTGCAGATATTAAAACATCATCAAAATAAGAGACTACACCTGGGATGCCTTGCAACAAGCACTCCATTAGGCTCTGGAACAATCCTGGTGCCACGCTTACTCCAAATTGTAGTCTGTGACATTACGTCACAATTGTTTGGGCTTCCATTGTGGCATCATCAACCAGAAATTGTTGATAGGCCTGGGCAAGGTCCAATTTGGCAAAAAAAAAATCCTTCACCCAGGGAGTGTAGCAGATGTTGCACCACTGGCACTGGATATGCATTTTGTTGCAGTGCCTTGTTTAAAGTGCATTTGTAGTCTGTGCAAACGGGGACTGAGCCATCTGGCTTTACAGGAGTCACGATTGGAGTCTCCCATTTTGCATGGTTGACTGGTTCCAAAATTCCTTGGGCTATTAGTTTGTCTAATTGTTCATCTACCCTTCAATGTAATGTGAATGGCACCCTGCATGGTTTCATTCATATCGGGGCAACCTGGGGGTCATAGTTGAAGGAGATGGGTGTGCCCTTATATTTGCTCAGATCTCCTTCAAAGATGTCAGCGAATTCCCAGACCAGGGTCTCAATATCAGAGTTACTGATGGGGTTGATGCAAGTAACTCCCAGGCCTAAAGAGGAAAACCAGTCCAGTCCCAAAAGACTTGGTAGGGAGCCGTCCACCATAATCAGCCACGGGGGCCCACAAAGTTCTTGAATGAGATTTGGAAGATTCCACTTCTGATGACAGGAATGCTGTTTCCTTGGTAGTCTCGGAGGTGAAGGTGGCTTTTAGAGAGTCTCAGCACCAGTTTTTTAATCGTACTCCAGGAAACAACAATCATGGATGACCCAGTATCCACCTCCAGGTGACAAGGGGACCCCTCGATCATGATGGTGACAATGATTTGTTTTGAGTAGGTGAGGCTAGCTTGCCCAATGACTGTCTCTGCCCAGCAGGTGCCTTTGGAGATGGTGAAACATTCTTCTCCATGATTTTGTTGTCTATGTTGTGCTCTCCTGGGGCCTGTTTGGCTTGTAGGCTGGCTGGTGCTACATACTCTAGCTAAATGTCCCTTTTTGTCGCACCTTTGGCAGATGGCGTTCTTAAATTTACACACCACTCTCAGGTGGTTGCCGCCACAACCCACACATGTTGTTTGTTTCTTCTTGGTCACTGTACCTTGCCTTTTTGATGATTTGAGCCGATAGACGTCCTCATCATCCTCAGTTGACTCTCCGTGATCCACATTGTCATGGTGCACAGGAACTGTTTTGCGCGATGAGGGTGGACTGATTGATTTCTGGATTTCAGCTGTTGATTTATTTGTTTCAGCAGCTTGTGCCTCATCGAGAGCCATTTGCAGGTTGAGGTTTGGTTTTGCAAGTAGACGTCGCTGTAATTTGACGTCCCTCACTCCACAAACCACTTTGTCCAAAAGAACATCGTCTAAGTCTCTGAACTCACAATACAACACTGCTTTCCGAAGGGCTGCAACATACTGGTTGATCAATTCACCCTTTGCCTGATTGCGATGGTGAAAATCATGTCAGTGAGCAATTTGCAGCAGTTTGGACACGTAGGACTTGCTTTTTCTACAGCATGTCCCACGGTACTGTCTGAACAGCCACGAGAATGAGGAAAGCCATGGCCATCTCAAAAATGTCCAGGCCGCAGTAGATTAGGAACAATGCCCTCTTTCTGTTGTTTGAGATGCCGATAAAATCATTGGTTTTGAGGAAACACTCAAAGCAAATGATGTATGAGTCCCAAGTCTCAGAGGCTGGGTTGTATGGAGTAAATGGTGTTAGTGCTATTCTACTAGACTGATGCAAGTCCAGACGATTTGGGCTGATGCGTTTATGGTCAATGAATGGTGCTGCAGCGAATGGCAGATCGTCTCCTATGCTCAGCTCTTGAGTAGGTTCATGATCAACTCTTTTTGGCCTCAATTTCCATCTGATACCACCTTCATCGCCAGTGTTATGTTCAGGATGAGAATGGAAGCGAAGCCAGAGTGATTTCAGCAAAGCTCTTTTTATTTACTTCATACGAACAGCAGCAACAGTCTGGCTGACAGCACTCCTTTTATAGGAGACTATCAGCTGGTCAATCAGTCAGATTAAAGTATTTTCCCACTTCAATAGTAGACCTGAGTGAGAACTTCAGCAACTAGTTTCAATTACTCATTTCAATACGTAACAGTCTGCAAACTGGAAAAGAACTAAGGGGATTTTTTTTTTGCAACACATAAAAGTTACATTTTTAATACTTCAGTAAATTATCAGTGCTAGACTAAATGTTTTTCCAAAATACCCAATGCAGACAGATAATATTGATACCTGAAACAGAAAATAGAACTTGTTTTCTCATACCACTTGATTTGCTGCATTCGACTAATGCCCCCAAATGGCTGTCTAAGATCTCTGCTTTATGAGCAGAGAGCTTTCTTTAGCCGATTGATTGATTGATTGATTGATTGATTGATTGATATCCAAAGGTAAAAGTAAAGATTTCCCCCATCCAGTTGTTCCCCACTCTGGAGACAGTGCTCATCTCCAATTCTTAGACAGGGAGTTTGTGTTCATGGTCATATGGCCAGCATGACTATATGCTGAAATGCACGGAACACTGTTACCTTCCCACTGAAATTGTTCCTATTCATCTACTCAATTTTGCATGCTTTCAAACTGCTAGGTGGGCAGGAGCTGGGACAAATAATGGAACTCTTCTGAATGACACTCAGTTCTTGAACCTAGGTTGTCAGCTTTGGAATCTAGCCAACAAACTCAGCATCCTTAACTGCTGAGCCATCACACCCTTTTATTGTATATCTACCTTTATAGTTGTATCCTACCTTTCCCCACTCATTGAGGGAAGCATGTAGGACACTCTAGTTTTTCTCTTATAACAACAGTTCCATAAGATGAGTTGAGCTGAGACAGAATAACTGGCAAAATCATCAAGTGAACTTCCAGAGTTGAGGAAACTGGATTTTCCCTGTCCTACTCCAATATCATTGCAACTACAACACACTGACTACCATCCTATGTTGTCTTCCATGATCATGTGATGTTGGTGGAAATTTTCAACCCCCATTGTATCTAGTTCATAATAGTATATTCTATCAGAAAAGCCAGTGAGATGATTAGTCTAATTTAGAAGAAACAAACTTTCCAAAAATAATGTGTTTAACCAACTTCAGTCTATGGCTGTGAGAAAAATTTAAAGATCACAAGAAAATCATTTGCAAAAGCACATTTCATTTATGTCATCTTGATATTTTGACTTAAGAGAATGAATTTTCCATTGGAAAACTATTTTGGACAATAGCAAAGTGACTCTAAGTTCAGCCATAAGCGCTCCTCCTCTTCAATTCTAAATGAACTTTAATGGAGCTGCTCTCATGCTGTTAACATTCTTTGGAAGTCACTGAAATATTAGGAAGTACCTGATGTCAGCGACTTAAGTTGCATTTTTTCATCGCTGCCATAATCAAAGAGAAAAAGGGAAAAAAAACCAGAGCGAGCAGTACAGTTTGAAATTTAGTGCTTGGCATTTGAGATATTGTCCTTCTCCCCCTCCCTTAATAGATAGGGTTACCCAGGTGATGAAGGGAGGGGGACATTCCTGTGATCTGAAGTAGTGGGCAGAAGAGACTGACTTGGAAGATGACCAATGGGCATTGAGATATTGTGAGGCAGAAGGGGAGGGGTTTGGTTTCGGAGAATCAGTTTTGGCTACATATGAGTTTAGGTCGGATTGTAAATTCTTTAATAAATGAGAGATTCATCAAAGACTTTGTGTTTGAGAATGAAATTTATTTGAGATTACGCCGAAACCTGACACCTAACACATTCTGCATCACAGCAAGTGCATCACTCCTGGGAGTTCCAAACTTGCAAGATCACCTGCAATCAGAAAGGTTTTTTAGATATAGCTATTTATGCATATATAAAATACTACATCATTCATACACAAATTAATAAAAATTTCTTCATACATTTATGAACTAAAAGCAACGGCATGAAAATAATTAACACATTTGTCTAATCTTACCTTATTTCTTCATACATCACACAGCATGATTGGAAACACAGCTGGATTCTTTTATTATTTGATATGTCTATGTATGATTTACCCTGTCTTTTTTACAAATTGCAAAGGAATTTAGAATAGTGTCAAAATGTATTTGACTGCTGATAAAATGCTTCCTTTTTAATGAGTTAGCTTAATCTTCAAGAGCTACATGTAATTAAGTATTAGTGCACATTGTGCTGCATCAAAAATTTACATCTGCCTTCCACATTCTAGAGATTACCAGATGTGCTGTGACTATAACTCCCAGAATTCCTCACCAGCAGGGCTTTACAGACTGGAATTCTAGAAGTTGTAGTCCAACGCAACAGTAAGACTACAAACTAAGGAAGACTGGCTTACAAGAAACTAACCAAGTTCCTTCTCCTTTCATCTGCTTCTTATTCTGTCTTCTGACACTGAAAAAGAAAAGGTATCCAGAGAATTAGTTCTGAAATATGTGATGAATACTTTTTTCAAGTTACCAAAAAGACGCTTTTACACTTGGAGATCACCAGCAGATACACAAAATAATATAGTAAGGAACCAAATTGACTATTTTACAATAAACAAAAGATTTTAGAAACTCAGTAAAATCAGCAAAGACATACCCAGGTGCAGATGTACCATCCATTCTACTTGCCGAAGTCCAGCTGAAACTAAAAAAGATGAAAAACCCGAATCCTCCTAAACAAAAGAATTGACAGTGACTTCATCATTAAACATGGAGATAAGATAAAAGAAGAACTAGAAATTCATTTAAGAGAAACCAACATCCTAAATAATGAAGATGTAGAAGTGAATTGGAATAAATTTAAAAATGCAATAGTAGAGGTAACAAAGTCAAAACAAAGAGAGAGGTACCACAAGAAACAACAGCGGATGGTGGATGAAATTCTTCATCTCATGGATGAAAGACACTCTTATAAAAATAAAAACAAAGAAAAATACAATGAATTGCAGAAAACAATTAGAAGAAAAATTTGACTGGCAAAAGAAAAGTGGTTTGCAAAGAGATGCAAAGAAATAGAAGAGACAGAATGCATTCATGATAATTTCAACTTACACAAAAAAGTGAAAGAAGCAGCAGGTGTCTAGAAAAAGAAAACCAACAACTTAGTTGACAAGGAGGGGGAAATCATCTTGGATGAGGATGAAAAACTAAAAAGATGGAAGGGATATATTGAAGAACTTTTTGAGGACACTAGGGATGATATTGATATGGGAAGTATAACAACTGGACCAAACATCACTACGGAGGAGGTTGAACACGCAATAAAAATAGCAAAAATAAGAAAAGCCACAGGACCTGATGATATTCCAGTAGAAATTTTAAAATTGCTGGAAGACAATGGGAAGAAATTTTTACTACAGCTCTTCAATCGAATATATGAAACAGGAAAGATACCAAATGATTGGCTAAAGTCAACCTTTGTGACAATCCCCAAAAAAATAAATGCAAAGAAGTATACTGAATATAGAACAATAAGCTTAATGAGTCATGCTCTGAAAATATTCCTGAGAATAATTCACACAAGAATATACAACAAAATTGAGGAGTGTCTAAGTAACGGACAATTTGGTTTCAGAAACAATCTTGGTACACGAGATGCCCTATTCAGCATTCAAGTTCTTGTACAGCGCTGTAGAGATGTCAATCACAGTGTTTACATGTGCTTCTTCGATTTTGAAAAAGAATTTGACAAAATAAGAAACAGCTAACTATTACAAATCCTGAAACAAGTGGGACTAGATGACAAAGACATCTGAATCATAAAGAATCTATATTGGCATCAGGTAGCAAATGTGAGACTAAGCCAAAAATACTCAGATGATGCAGAAATATGAAGAGGGATCAGACAGGGCTGTATTCTGTCTCCACTGTCATTTAATATCTACTAAAACAAAAAGAAGAATTGGCGGAAACAGCGAAGATGCAGGACACAACAAAGTTAAATACTTGGGGATACATCTGACAGCAAGATGCAGTGCACTCAAAGAAAATAACTAAACTTAAGCAACAGATAACGACAGACTTGGCAAAGTGGGAAAATTTACAACTATTATTGATAGGGAGAATATCAACGATTAAGATGAATATATTGCCTAGAATCCTATACCTGTTACAGACAATTCCAATCAGATTGGGGAAAGATTATTTTGAAGATTTGAATAAAATAGTGCTGAAATACATTTGGCAGGGTAAAAAAGCGAGGATAAACTAAAGTTGTTGCAAGATGCCAGAATACGAGGAGGTTTTGGCCTGCCTAATTGGGAACTATATTACCAAGCAACAAGTTTGATGTGGGTTAAGGAATGGATAACGCTAAGAAACGCCAGATTATTGACTTTAGAAGGACATGATTTGTTACTGGGTTGGCATGCCTTTTTATGGTACAAGGAAACAAAAACACTGGGGTATTTTAGAAGACATTTCATACGAGAGGCTTTGCTATTAAATTGGGAGAACGTAAAAAAAAACATTATTTTAAAATTCCGATCTGGTTATCAACTATTGAAGCATTCTCACATTCAAGAACATTTAGAAAGGAACAAATTGTTAGATATAGTGAATTACTGAATGAAAAGTGTGAACTCAAATCTTTGCAAGAATTAGAAGTACAAGGTATAAAGATGAATTGGTTTTCTTATTTGCAAATACAGTCTAGACATGATAAAGACTATAAGACAGAAAGTTTTTATAACAATTTGACTAGTTTAGATAAAATTTTAACAGGTACTGATGAAAACATAATTTAAAAATTGTATGGATATCTATTAGAGGTTAAATTGGAGGATGAACAAGTTAAAGAAACAATGTTTGCTTGGGGAACAAATTTTGGACATGGAATTGATTTAGAGAGATGGCAAAAATTGTAGTCGCAAAATTATAAAATGACAATGTCAACTGCATATAAAGAAAAATTGTATAAGATGTTTTACAGGTGACACTTACCCCCAACGAGAATCGCTAGAATGTTCAAGAATAAATCAGAAAAATGTTGGAAATGTCATCAGATACCAGGCTTATATTACCATATGTGGTGGACATGTACAGAAGCTAAAAGATACTGGACTAAAATCCATACATGGATGGAAAAAATGACACAAAAACACATAGACTTTAAACCAGAGATTTTTTTATTGGGGATTGTACCTGAAATAAAGAATAGAGAATTGAGATATTTGATTGTGAATGTATTAACAGCGGCTAGAATTGTGTTTGCTAAAAATTGGAAAAATGAGAAAATGCCAACGCAAGACGAAGTTATTAAGAAAATAATGGAATGTGCAGAAATGAGTAAATTGACATTTGAAATTAGAGAACAAGAAGATAAACAATATTATAAGATATGGGATTTATTTTACCAATGGTTAGACAAAAAACATGGAAATGAAATATGGTAGAGATTTTTCCAATGCAAGAAATGTAGAATTATATAAAATACAATATAAACATGTACTGTTATTGGAATGATCTAGGAGAATGAAGAGTATAATACAAATTAATTTAAATCTTAGATTATTCTGTATGAAATGAGGGAAGAAACAGCCATAGTCATCGCCGTATGATTAATAGGGATAATAATACATGGATATATATGAATAGAGTGAAGATGTACAAAAGACTTGTAACCAACCGACACACTGTTTGTATTTACATTGAAGATGGTTTTTTATTTTTTTTATATATATTTGTTTAAAAAATAAAATTTTTGTAAAAGAAAAAAGAAAAAAAAGAAGAACAAAGTTCCTTCTCCTTTCATCTGCTTTTTATTCTTCTGACACTGAAAAAGAAAAGGTATCCAGAGGATTAGTTCTGCTCTTAGTGACTTGTTTCACCTTTCTGGAAAGTAGTAGCACCATGACCCAGAGGCAGAGAAAGGCTGAGAGTAAGGAAGGAAAAGGTTAATTGAGGGTCTCTTGCTGAAACCTGAAATTGCTATGCCACTATCAGTATGCAAAACAGAAGCATACCTTCACATTGAACTAATGATATGAATAAAATGGAAAGATCTAAGCCAGAAATGTATGTGATAGAAATTCAGGTTGTAATAAGAGTAAATAGAATTGAATGATACAAATTCATTAGAAAATATTGTAGCAAAGAATATAAAACATAGGTGAGCATCAAGACCATCAGATACAGAAAAGCTTTGTGGTCAAATAACTTTTATAAACCTTGTTCCAGGAAAAATAACATTCTTTTTTTTTTATTGAAAAAATTTTACAAATACAAACTTTCCCACCCTTTCCCCCCCCAACCGAACATTATAAAATACATATAAAAGACAATATATAATTTCATCCCACCCCCACCCTAGCCCTCCCCCTCCACCCTCTTCCCTCCCCCCCTTGACTTCCATTATATGCAATGCTAATATTCCCAAACAATATATATGTTATTCAATCTTCCATATCTTTTTTCTATATTTACTAACATAATCATCTCAACTAAAAGCGATATAATATTTTCTAGTCTGATACTTATTCTGTACATACTCAATCCATAATTTCCATTCCTGTATATACTTCTCATGCGTCTGATCTTTTAAAAAAGCTGAAATCTTTGCCATTTCTGCAAATCCAGCCATCTTCTGAGTCCATTGGTCAACAGTCGGTAAAACATCACTCTTCCAATGTTGGGCAATCAACAACCTAGCTGCTGTCACCATATACAAAATCAGTTTGGTTTCACCCAGTGTAAAGTCTTTAGCTATACCCAATAGAAAAAATTGCGGAGAAAATTGTATTTTTTTCTTTAAAACATTTTGCATAACCCACCAAATTTTTATCCAAAAAGCCCTCACTTTCCTGCAAGTCCACCAGATATGATAATATGTAGCATCTAAACAATCACATCTCCAACATTTTGGCTGCACATTAGGGTACATACAAGACAATTTCTTGGGGTCTAAATGCCATCTATAAAACATTTTATAAAAATTTTCTCATAAATTTTGTGACTGTGTAAATTTAACATTCTGAACCCATATTTTTTCCCATGTTTCCATCATAACTGGTTGAGAGAAATTTTGCGCCCATTTAATCATACAATCTTTAACTAGCTCATTTTCTGAATCCCTTTCTAACAGAACATTATAAACTCTCTTAATATGCATTGGACCTGTCCGCTTTATCTGTTCAACCAATTCTACTTCATATTCCATTAAACCAGTTTGTTGATCTTCTTTCCATCTCATCTGTAATTGATTGTACTGCAACCAAGTCAACGATTTCCCTTCTTCCAACAGCCTATCCAAAGTCTTCAATCGCCACCTGCCCTCTTCAAAGTAAAGTAACTCTTTATATAAGAAACCCCCGAGTGACTTAATATTTGTATTCCACATGGTATCAGCAAGATCCAGCCAAAACGGAATCTTGTAATCCCAATTAATTCGGTGCTTCCTCCAGACTTTCAACAAGGCATTTCTAAGTAGATGACTATTGAACACTTTGTCCACTTTGTTATCATAAAATAGATGTGCATGCCATCCCCAAACAAGGTCGTGACTTTCTATATTCAACAAATCAGTCTTAGTTTTCCCAAACCAATCACTTAATTGTATCAATGCAGTTGCTTCATAATATAGTCGAAGGTTTGGGAGTTTAAGACCACCTCTCTCACGAGTATCTTGCATTATTTTCAGTTTGACTCTTGGTTTTTTATCATTCCAAATGAATTTATTCAGTCCTTTTTGCCATTCTAGCAATGGTTTATTTGATTTAAGCACCGGTATCATTTGAAGTAAGAAGATAAATCTAGGTAAAACATTCATCTTTACTGCTGATATTCTTCCAAGCAATGATAACTGCAGTTTCTTCCAGTTTTGCATATCTTTTTGTATCTTTTGCCACAGAACCTCATAGTTATTTTGAAACAGTTTAGCGTTAGAATCTGCGATTTGTACTCCTAAATATTTGACCTTTGAGACAATCTCAAAACCTGCCATTCTTTCCAGTTCCTTTTTTTTTGCTCTCTGTCAAATTTTTGACAATCATTTTAGTTTTCTTCTGATTCAACCTAAAACCAGATACCATGCCATAATCTTCTATAATATTTTTCATCTGAATTATTGAATTCATAGGTTGTGATAGGGTAACAACCAGATCATCTGCAAATGCCTTAGTTCTATAGTCCTCTTGCCTTATAGCTATTCCAGTCAAAGAGTTCGAATCCCGTATTGCATTAAGTAAGACTTCTAAGGTTAAAATAAATAAAAGTGGGGATAATGGACAACCTTGTCTGGTGCCTTTTTGTATATTGAAATTCGATGTTAAACATCCATTTATGATAAGTTGTGCACATTGCTCTTGATAAATTGCACCAATCGCTTGTATAAACCGCTCCCCCAAATCCATTTTTTCCAAAGTCTTAATTATAAAGTTCCAATTCACTCGATCAAAGGCTTTTTCTGCATCCAAAAAAACCAGCACTGCAGAGATCTGTTTATTCTTATCTAGATAGTCCATTAGGTCTATAACTTGCCTAACATTCTCTTTCATATATCTGCCTTCGATAAATCCTGCTTGGTCATGATGAATTATCTTTTGAATAACTGGCATCAATCTGTTGGCTAGTACTTTTGCAAAGATTTTATAGTCTGTGTTTAATAAAGATATTGGTCTGTAATTTTCTGGTTTCTTAAGACCTGATTCTTCTTTCGGGATCAATGAAACAAAAGAAAAATAACATTCTTATCATACCTTGTAGACCAGTGGTGAAATCCAATTTTTTTTACTACCAGTTCTGTGGACATGGCTTGGTGGGCGTGGTGTGGTGTGGCTTGGTGGGCATGGCAGGGGAAGGATACTGCAAAATGTCCATTTCCACTTCGCTCCTGGGGGAAGGATATTGCAAAATGTCCATTCCCACCCCACTCTGGGGCCAGCCAGAGGTGGCATTTGCTGGTTCTCTGAACTACTCAAAATTTCCGCTACCTGTTCTCCAGAACCTGTCAGAACCTGCTGGATTTCATCCCTGTTGTAGATACTCCATTTGTTATCATGTCTGTAGTCCATAAAGTCTGATGGAATAAGATACAGACTCAGGTCAAGATTGTGTTTAATTTCCATTTTCTGTCTGTCATATGCCAGTATATGTCTGTCAGGCCTGCCTCCATTCAAACCCCAAGAAGGAAAACCCCAGACTCCACTGAGGTAGAGAAGACGTACTTTTACTGAGTTTGAAATGATAGCAGCCAAAGCAAAGCAAGATCTGATTCAAAAGGCACAAAAATTACAGGTTGAAAGTTTCCCCAAAACCCTTCCCCCAGGGGCCCAGGCTGAATGTCCAAGCCATGTCCCGCATAATGTCATGTGAAGCTTATCTTTAATTTTGTCCATCTGGAGTTCTAGAACAGTTGGCTTTGACTGGATGTAAGCAACTCCACTCAGCAGTGCAGTAATTCTGGAGAGCAAACCTCCCTTTTTGTTCACCTGGGCCTTCACCACACCAACTCACTTCCCAAACCTGTTGGTTTATTTGAGAATCACCCAGCACATGTTCAAGGAATTGAGTAGGATTCATAATATAGAAAAATGTCTTTATCTACAAAATACAAAAACATGATACAAACAATATCCATGCATCTCTTGCAATGTGGTAGAGAGAAGAACGAACTCTGAACACAGAATAGCGAAGCCACACCAGACTAAAGCCAACTCACGTGGCTCTGACAGCAAATCCTGTGTCTCAGTCAAAAAACAGTTCCCATTGGCTGGCTTGTTGCCATGGCTATTCCAGTTCATAAATTCTTTATACACTGACACTCCTTCCTTTATGACTGGAATAGACAGATCCTCAGGACCTGGGTCTTCAGCTGATGTTGTGCAATGCCAGGTCCGTGATAAATAAAGCCCCCTCATTTACGACCTTATTCAAGAGGGGGGAGTGGACCTGGCGGGTATTACAGAGACCTGGTTGGGCGTGGAGGGGGGTTTCCCCTTTTTGAAATGTGCCCACCAGGCTTCTGCGCATTCCATCAGCTGAGGGCTCAAGGTAGGGCAGGGGGGTGACGGCTATTATAAAGGAAGGTCTTTGTCCAAGGGAGACCATTGTACCTCAGATAACCGGATGTGAGTCCCTCCTTGTGAAGTGGGGTCGTGGGGTGTAGATGGGCTCGCTGATTGTGTACCTGGCTCCCTGCCATATAGCGGAAGCCCTGCCCGAGCTGCTCAACATAATAGCCGGGGTGGTGGTGGATACCCCCAGACTTATGGTCATGGGGGATTTCAACCTGCCATCCATCGGTGAAATGTCTGAAGCAGCCTAGGAGTTCATGGCCTCCATGATGGACCTGACCCAGTTAGTTCAAGGCCCTACTCACACCAGAGACACACTCTGGATCTGATTTTTGTCTCTGGTCAGTGCTTGAATGATCTAGAAATAGGGAATATAGTCATCAAGCCCTTGTCATAGTCAGATCATTCACTCCTTTGACTAGACTTTCGAGCCGCTAACCTCTGCCACAGGGAGTCGGAACCGACCAGGTGGTTCCGTCCCAGGCGCCTGATGGACCCCGATAGGTTCCTGATGGAGCTTGGGCCATTCCCTGAGGCTCTGGCTCACGACTTGACTGAAGAATTGGTGGCCGCCTGGGATAGGGCAGCCGCTGGAGCTTTGGACTGTGTCATGCCTTTGTGGCCTCTGACCTGGTGCAAATCTCAATTGGCTTCCTGGTTTTCTGAGGAGCTGAGGGAGATGAAGTGCCGGAAAAGACACCTGGAGAGCGATTGGAGGTCCAGCCGCTCCAAATCTGACCGAACACTAGTGAGGTCTCACATTAAGACCTACTTAGTGGTGATAAGAGCGGCAAAATCAAATTATTTTTCTGCTCTTATTGCATCTGCAGAGAACTGCCCAGCAGTCCTGTTTATGGTGACCTGCTCCTTCCTTCAATTGGGAGCAAGGGAAGACCCCTTGCAGGGTAGGGCTGAGGATTTTGTGCAATTCCTGCATGATAAAGTCACTCAGATTCGGGATGGCCTGGACTCTGATTGGGTAGATTCAGATGGGGTGACGGAGGTGGGTCTTAAGAATGTTATCTGGGAGGGGTTTGACCTTGTGACTCCTGAGGGCGTGGACAGGATTCTGGGTAGGCTTAGCGCTGCCACATGTTTATTGGACCCGTGTCCCTCCTGGTTGGTGCTGGCCTCCCAGGCAGTTACACGAGGCTGGCTCCAGGGGATTATTAATGCTTCGTTGAGTGAGGGGTTCTTCCCTCCCTCCCTAAAAGAGGCAGTGGTGAGGCCCCTCCTCAAGAAGCCTTCCTTGGACCTGGCTGTATTAGAGAACTATTGTCCAGTCTCCAACCTTCGCTTTGTGGTGAAGGTTGTTGAGAGTGTGGTGGTGCGACAACCTCCCCAGTACCTGGATGAAGCTGTCTATCTAGATCCATACCAGTTGGGCTTCAGGCCAGGGTACAGCACGGAAATGGCATTGGTCGCATTGGTTGATGATCTCTGGAGGGCCCTCTCTCCTGGTCCTATTAGACCTCTCAGCGGCTTTTGATACCATCAACCATGGTATCATGCTGTGTCGATTGGAGGGTTTGGGAGTGGGGGGCACCGTGTTGCAATGGTTCTCCTCCTTCCTCTCTGACCGTATGCAGTTTGCATTGGCAGGGGGTCAGAGGTCGACCTCGAGGACTTTGTTTGTGGGATGCCGCAAGGGTCGGTCCTCTCGCCCCTTCTGTTCAACATTTATGTGAAGCCACTGGGTGAGATCATCCGTGGTTTTGGGGTGAAGTGCCATCAGTACGCTGATGATACTCAGCTGTACATCTCCACCCCGGACCACCCCAATGATGCCCTTGACGTGATGTCCTGGTGCCTGGAGGCTGTGCGGATCTGGATGGGGAGAAACAAGCTCAGACTCAACCCTTCCAAGACCGAGTGGCTGTGGTTTCCGTTGTCCTGATATAGCCAGCTAGCTCCATCACTGACTATTGGGGGTGAGATCCTGAACCCCTCAGAGAGGGCTCACAACTTGGGTGTTCTCCTGGATGCACGGCTGTCTTTAGAAGACCATATGATGGCTGTGGCCAGGGGAGCTTTTTATCAGGTTCACCTGATTTACCAGTTGCGTCCCTTTCTGGACCAGGAAGCCTTGCACACAGTCACTCACGCCCTTGTCATGTCCCATCTGGACTACTGTAATGCTCTCTACATGGGGCGCCCCTTAAAGAGCACCCAGAGGCTCCAACTGGTCCAGAATGTGGCTGCGTGGGTAATTATGGGTGCGACATGGCGCACCCATGTAATATCTGTGTGAGCTGCACTGGCTCCCGGTGGTCTTCCAGATGCGATTCAAGGTGCTAGTCACCACCTTTAAAGCGCTCCATGGCTTAGGACCTGGGTATGTACAAGATCGCTTTCTGCCACCGGTAGCATCCCACTGGCTAATACGCTCCCATAGAGAGGGACTCCTCAGGGTGCCATCGGCCAAACAATGCCGACTGGCGACACCCAGGGGAGAGCCTTCTCTGTGGGGGCGCCTGCCCTCTGGAATGACCTGCCCCTGGAGGTTCGTATGATCCCTGACCTTCGTACCTTTCGCCGTGCCGTTAAGACCCTTTTGTTCCAACAGGCTGGACTGGCTTAGAATATGAATTTTAAATTGGGTTGTTTGTCAATTTTTAACTTTGTGGGCCAAATTTTATATATTCATTTTAAATTGTTTTTAAATTTTGTGAGTTTATGTGTGTTTTAACATGGCTGTACACCACCCTGAGTCCTTCAGGAGAAGGGTGGTATAGAAATTTAATAAACTAAACTAACTAAACTAAAAGCGAATAATTTAATAATCTTCCCATGGTGCATTCCACCCATCTGCTAGATTGTCTTCTGAAGAACAGTGAAGTAAGTGAATTAGTTTACTTTTGATAGCTTCTCTGACATTACAATACTTAACGTCCACATGCTTGCTTCTATTTTTCATTCTGTCACCTGTTGCCATTTTAATGCAAACAGGATTATCTTCAAACATTGTTACAGCTTCATTAACTTCTATGTTTAAATCCTTTAACAGCTGTACGTACCAAATTATAATAACGAGCCTTGGTGGTGCAGCAGACTAAAGTGCTGTTAAATAGCACCAACCGCCTGCAATTACTGCAAGTTCGAATCTCACCAGGCTCAAGGTTGACTCAGCCTTCCATCCTTTTGGGGTGGGTAAAATGAGGACCCGGATTGTGGGGGCAATAAGCTGACTTTGTATAAAAAAGAACACCGCTTGGGGGGGTTGAAAGCCCTACTAAGCAGATATATACAAAAGTATGAAGGCTATTGCTTAACGCATTGTGCACAACCATGTCACCTGGCATGTGCGGCATCGCCCGTTCCTCTTTCAGGTGTCTGATCAGCCGGCCTTCGTGCACGTGGCAGTGCCAGAAACTGGAAGATCTGGTCTTCTGTTTTCATGCATGATCACATGTGCCAGCCAGCTGATCGTCGCATGCGCATGTGGGCCAGAAACCTAGAAGGCTAGCACATGCACGTGGCAGAAACAGGAAGTTCAATTTCAGGTGCGCACATGCGCCTGGGCAGCTCCTATTCTAGGTTGCGACCCAGACAAGTGTGCATGCACACACGGTGCCAAAAAGGTTCACCATCACTGAGATAGAACAATAAATTCTGCCTCCACAGTAGAAATGGCTACAGTAGTTTGTTTTCTGGACTTCCATCCAATTAAAGCCCTCCAAATAATACCGCAATCTCAGAATTGGATTTTCTGGTTTGCACATCATTGGCATAATCACTGTCAACATAACATTTTAACTTTAAATCTTCAGAGATCTGTATTTGAAGACCTAAATTCACAATTCGCTTCAAATACCTGAGAATTCTTTTTACACCGATTCAATCCAACTGTGTTGGTGCAGCAGTGAAGCAACTTAAGATGCTTCCTTCACAAGCTACATCTGGTCTAGACCACTGTGACAGATATAACAAGCTCCCTATTACTGACTGATATATCTCTTGATCACAGGGCTTCACTTTTGTCCTCACCCAAATTGTTGTGAAAATCTCTGCTCATAGGTGTTGGAGCAGAATTACAATCCTTCATGTTGCATCTCTCCAATAGCTATTCAATTTTCTTTCTTTGACTGAGAACATAACAACCTTTCTCAGTTTTTTGTATCTCTACACCAAGATAGTTTTGTATTTCACCCAAATTTTTCAATTCAAACTTTTTCTCCAACTGATTAGCAAATTCCTTCACCTGTATCAGATCTTTTGCAATGAAGCAAAGATCATCCACAAATGCTAATAATTGACAATCCCCACTGTGTAACCTTGCAGTATACATGGAACCATCAGCCTTGCAACTCTTGGACACAAGATCCTTCAATGCCATATCTAAACTGATGATCCAATTTATGGCTGACTGCTTCAGCCCACAAATGCCCTTGCTCAGTTTATACACAGTGTCAGACCTTTTACTTTCATACCCTAATGCTTGAACCATGTAAATTTCTTCCTCTAATTCTGCATTGAGGAATGCTGTAGTTATATCAAAGTGCCAAATTTTATGGCCACGTGCTGCTGCCAATGCTAGTGCCAACCTTATAGTTTCACTTTTTACCATTGGTGCAAACACCTCATCATACTGCACGTTTTTCTTTTGCAAAAAACCTTGTGCCACTAATCTTGCCTTATAATGGACTTCATTGTTGGATAATACTTTCCTTTTGTATAACTATTTACATCCTACAGCTTTGTAACCTTGTGGCAAAGTCATAGATATCAACCCATTCATGGATTTCATTTCTTTGTCCATGGCTTCTTTCCACTTCACTTGCTCAACTTCAGATAGTGCCAATATTTCCTGATAGTTTCTTGGCTCAGACCACACATTACACACCTTTACTTTACTACCAGAATATCTGTCAGGTGGAATCCCTTTGTTCTATCTCTCTAACCTGTGTGGCATTGACTGCTTTTGCATGTCAACCATTTCTTGTTCACATATCAGTAATCATTTTATCCTAACTCTTTTTCTTGTCCTTTTTCAGTTTCTCCTCTCTGAATGCTGACACTGTCACTAAATGAGTCACCATCACTAAGTGGATCATTCCTAAAATTGTCATCAATTCTGCCCCAATTTTGTTATGCAAAGCTAGCAGACCTGAAAATCACTATTCTCTTGCTCCCATCACTAAAGCAATAGTTCTTTGAGCCAGACTCATAGCCTGTGAACCTGAGATTTCTAGTCTTTGGTTGACCTTTTTTCCTTATTGCTTTTGGAATATGCTCCCATGCATTGCTTCCAAACACCCTTAAATGTGCCAGAGATGGCTTTCTCCCATATATTAATGGAGTATCATTAATAGAAGAACTCCACAGCCTATTGATCAAATAATTAGCAGTCAACATGGCTTCACCCCAATACGGCCTGTTCAGACCAGAATCCTTCAGCAATGAGTCTTTCATTGTTTGTAAGACTTCATTACGTCTTTCAACTACACCATTCTCAGTTGCTGTGTACGGATTAGTGCATCTATGTCTTATTCCTAACTGCCCCAACCACTGTTGAAAACTTGCTGACATGAATTCTGAACCTCTGTCAGTTTGCAGCTGGCATATCTGTTGTCTATATCTTCTTGCTACGAAGCTTACCAATTGCTTGAACTTTTGTGGCACCTCTATTTTACTCTTTAGCAAACAGCAGAACCCAAACTTGCTGATTAAGGTAATCAAGTGCCTGAAGAATTTTTGGTTTTGGTTTTTGGTTTTTGTATTTGGTACTCTTATTTTTATTTTTTATTTTTTGGCTTTTTTATTTTTTATTTTTCTTTTTTATCCCTTCTTGCTTTTCGATCCTCTTTTTTGCTTTTTTTTATTTTTCTCTTTCCCTTTTTATCATCTAAAGGATTATGGATTGGAAGAACCAGAAGAGCTTGATTTGACTAATTTTTTGTCTTTTTTCCATTTTTGTTTTTTCCTCCTTTACTTTTTCTCCCCTTTTTACTCCTTCTCTTTTGGATTTTTCTTTTTCTTTTCCCCCCTCCCTTTTTTTCTTCACCTGATAGGATTACAAAATGAGCAGAAAAGTAGCAATAGTGGGATCTGCTGCAACTATGCCCGCATCATCACCATCTGGTGGGCAAAGATCTATTCAGACAATGTTGCAACAAGAAAAAGTCAAAGATAAAGAATCGCGAATACAAATAATTTTACAAACAGTACAAAGAATGGAACAACAACTGACTAAAGTGGAACAACTATCTAAGACAGATGAAAAAGTTCAAAGGATGGAACAACAGCTACTTAAGACAGATGAAAAAGTGGATCAGCAAACTTTACTGCTTTACTGCTCTGCCTTTACTGCTTTGGCTGCCATAGTAATGGGAGGGTGGAGAGCTAGAGACCATGGGGCTAGGGAAGCAAGCTGGAGGAGAATTCGAAAGTCAAGAAGAAACAAAACTATATCTTTGAAGGGGGGGGCTGACAACTGTCGTGGCATTCCTGATTGATGATGGTGCCAGACGTACTTCACCTGACCCCTGAGAGACCTTTGGATTGGATGATTTACGATGGACAGTGGGAGGGGACGCTTTCTATATGCACTTTTCGCGCCTATTGCCTTAGTACTAGCTTTCCTTTGGTTGCGTTCACTTCATCTTCTAGTAAAAGTACCTTTCTCTATTAACAATGGAGTCTGGGTCTTTCTTTCCTGGACTTTGAAGGAAGCATACCTGACACAATGGTGAATTATGAAGAGAGATTGTCAAAACTTGAGAAGAAGGAAGACCAAAAAGAAGAGAAAATGAAAGAAATCGAGAATAGATTGGGAGATGTGGAATTAGAAGCAAGTGGACTAATTGGATGGGAAATAGATAAAGCAGAATTTTATTTAAGATTTCAAAATGTGGAAGAACAAAAGGGAGAAAACCTTGCAGATGTGATGATTGGGTTGCTGGCCGAAGCCTTAGAAACTACTCTGGAATCAACTTCCCTTGGGGTTTCGGCTGGCCCCTGACCTTTGCACCTTTCGCCGTGAATTAAAAACTTGGCTATTCGAGCTCCCCGGCCTGGACTGATGGGGTTTTTTACGGGTTTTAACTGTATCTGTTTAATTAGACATTTTAACTTGCATTGGATTGTGGTTTTATTGTTGTGAGCCGCCCTGAGTCCATTGGAGATAGGGCGGCATATAAGCCTAATAAAATAAAAAAAAATAAAATGAAGAGAAGATGATGGAAGGAGTCGACAAGATTTACTGAGTTTACACCAGATACCCAATACGTAATAAATTCCCAAGAGAGGTACATATAAGATTTACTAAGAAATCAATTAAAGCACAAATTCTTCAGGCAGCAAGAGAAAAAAACTTTGAAATACAAAGAAAAAGAAGTGATGATTTTGAAACAAATACCAAGGAAAGTTAGAGCGCTGAGAAAAGAATACCAGTTTTTGACAAAAATTTTGATGCAAAAAGAAATCAACTACAGATGGTTGATCCCAGAAAGACTAACTTTTGTATGGCAACTTCAAAGATATAGACTGAACACAATTGATAAAGCAAGAGCTTTCTATGATCAATTTCTTAGAGAAAAAGAAATGGAAATGCAATTTGAAACCCAACCTGTAGTTCCAATAAAATTTACAGAGAAAGAATTGGCAATGCTCGAGTCGACAGAGGGAGCAGTTGGAGGAGTTATCCAACAAAAGGAACAACGTGAAGTAAGATCTACTAGAGCAATAAAACCTACATATAAAGTATGAATATGGAAGAAAGGAAATTAATTTCAATAAACATAAATGGACTTAATTCAGCTATTAAAAGAAAGTATTCCATAAATTAGAGAAATTAAAAGTTGATAAAATTTGCTTACAAGAAGTACATATTTAAAAACAACATGAATATTTGTTGACACAACCAAAACTCGGAAAAACCTTTTTATCCCTATCGCAAAGTAAAAAGAGGGGAGTTGTATTATATATTAAAAATACAATAGTGGTGGAATAAAAATACTCAGACTTAGAAGGTAGAATTTTGATGGTTGAAATAATTGATAACAATATGAAAATTCTTTTAATAGCAATATATGCTCCAAATGTAAATCAAAGTGACTTTTATAGAAGATTGCATAACAAAATGGTTTAGGGCCGGGGTACTTACGGGACCGCCTTCTGCCACCAATTGCCTCCCACCGGCCAGTTCGCTCCCACAGAGAGGGCCTCCTCAGGGTGCCGTCAGCCAGACAATGCTGGCTGGCTACCCCCAGGGGGAGAGCCTTCTCTGTGGTGGTACCTACCCTCTGGAACGATTTACCCCCAGAGATACGATTGATCCCAGACCTCAGGACTTTTCGTCGGGCCCTAAAAACTCACCTCTTTCAGTTAGCCGTGCTGGCCTAATTTTATCTTGGTTTTAAATTAACACTGATCTTAAATTGAAATATTTTAAATTAATGGGCCAAACTTTATATAATTTATTTTAAATAACTATTTTAACTTTTGTGTACAGATGTTTTGTTTTGGCTGTTCACCGCCCTGAGTCCGAAAGGAGAAGGGTGGTATAAAAGTTTAATAATAAATAAATAAATAAATAAATTGAAATAGAATATGATAATATACATATGATGGGGGACTTTAATGGAATTGTGGATGAAAATCCAGATTACAAAACAAATAAGGCAATAAAATATACCAGAAAGATATTACCAAGATCCTTCTTTAAGATGATGGAGGAAATAAATATGAAAGATACATGGAGAGAAAGAAACAGAGAAAACAAACAATACACTTTTTACTCTGACAGACATTTATCTTGGTCCAGACTCGTTATGATATGGACAACAATGGATTTGTTGTTGAATATAGATTATGTGGAAATAGAAACCAATTTATGGGTGGACCATAATCCTATGATAATAATCTGGAAAGGATGAACAAGAAGATCTAGATGGACTTTAAATAATACAATATTAAAAGAGCAAGATTTTGTGAAGAAAATGGAAAGAGACCTGGCTTTCTTTTTTAAAGAAAACAAGAAAAAAGAGACATTGACACAAAATCGCTGGGATACAATGAAGGCATATGCCAGAGGATTAATTATAGATTATACAAGGAAAAGGAATGCGAAAAAAGACTAACTTCAAAATTATTGAGTGATGATTATAAAAGGTTTGAAAAGGAACTCCAGAAAGATCCACATAAGAAGGATATCAGAATTAAAATGGATACAATAAAGCATAAAATGGATCTATTGGAGAAAGAAGAATTAGCCCAAAAAATAAGAAGTGCCAAACAAAACTACTTCAAAAATGCGAATAAACCATGCAGATGGTTAGCTTATAAATTGAAAAAGGAAAGAGAATCGAGGAAAATAACACATCTAGTCAATGCACAAGGGCAAAGTAAATTTGGAAATAAAGAGATGGGGAGGATAATACAAGAGTTTTACAGGCAACTATATAAAAGAGAGACAACAGAGGAAGAGAAAGTGCTAAAGTATTTACAAGAAGCAAAACTACCTCGGATTTGTAAAGATGTGGAGGAGATGTTGGAAAGAAACATAACGATGATGGAGTTAACAGAAGCAATCAAGAAGCAAAAGAGTGGGGAGGCACCAGGGCCAGACGGTCTACCAGTCGAATACTACAGGATGCTACAAGAATCTTTGACACTTCCATTATTGGAGGTGATGAATGAAGTGATAACAAAGAAGGAAATACCTAAATCATGGACTGAGTCGTATATTACACTGATTCACAAAAAAGACACAGACCCACAACAAATCAAAAACTATAGGCCCATATCCTTGCTAAACTCGGACTATAAAATTTTTGCTTCAATATTGGCAGAAAGACTTAAGAGATATTTGAGCAATTTTATACATGTGGATCAAAATGGATTCCTACCAAAAAGACAAATTAGAGATAACATAAGAATAATTTTGGACACTTTAGAGTATTATGAAGCACATCCTGAAAAACAGGTGACTTTGGTATTTTTAGATGCACAAAAAGCTTTTGTTAACATTAATTGGAGATTTATGATACTTTAAATGGAAAAGATGGGATTTGGTAGGAAATTTATACAGGCAATTGAAGCTATCTATTTTAAACAGACAGCAAAAGTAATGATAAATGGAGAATTGACTGATCCTATTGAAAGAGAAAAAGGCACTAGACAAGGATGCCCGTTGTCCCCATTGTTGTTTATATTGACATTGGAAGTTCTAAATAGAAATATTAGAGAAGAAAAGGAGATAAAAGGTATGAAAATCTGAAAAGAAGAATATAAACTTTAGGCCTTTACAAATGATTTGGTTTTTATCATTGAAGAACCATTAACAACAATAAATAAATTGATAGAAACCATTGGAGAATTTGGGAAAGTAGCCGACTTGAAAATTAATAAAGATAAAACGAAGATAATGACTAGAAATATGTTGAAAAAGCAAAAAGAAGAACTGATGGAGATTTCAAAAATGCAGTTTACCATCAAAGTAAAATATTTGGGGATATATTTAACACCAAGGTGTAGTGCACTTAAAGAAAATAACTATAATAAGTTGAAACAGATAGGGCAAGATTTGGTGAAATGGGGTAATTTGCAGTTATCTTTGATTGGTAGGATCTCAACTATCAAGATGAATATTCTGCCTAGAATTTTGTACCTATTTCAGACAATTCCAATTAAGTTGGGTAAGGAATTTTTTGTAAATTTAAATAAAATGATACTGAAATATATTTGGCAAGGAAAAAAGGCGAGAATTAAACTAAAACTGTTACAAGATGCTAAAGCTAGGGGTGGTTTTGGTTTGCCTAATTTTGAATTGTATTATCAAGCAGCAAGTTTAATGTGGATTAAAGAATGGATAACTTTGAGAAATACTAGATTATTGAATTTGGAGGGACATGATTTGTTGATGGGCTGGCACGCCTTTTTATAGTATAAAGGCACAAAAATACAAGGGTATTTTAGAAGACATCAGATATGTGAAGCTTTATGGTTCAATTGGGAGAAGGTCAAAAAATATCATTATTTGAAGATTCCAATCTGGGTATCTACAATTGAAGCTTTTTCATATCCAGTAATATTTAAAAGGAGACAAATTATTAGGTATGATGAATTGTTGGATGAAAAGGGTGAACTTAAATTAAAGCAGGAATTAGAAGATCAGGGATATAAGATGGACTGGTTTTCGTATATGCAAATATTTTCTAGATATCGAGAAGATCTTAAACAAGAAGGTTTTTATAATGTTCTGACTAATTTAGATAAGATATTAATGGGCTCTGATGATCATATAATCAAAAAGTTGTATGGATACCTGTTAGAAGTAAAACTGGAAGAAAAAGAAAAAGTTAAAGAATCAATGATAGCATGGGGGGGAAATTTTGGTTATGGTATTGATTTAGAGAAATGGCAAAAATTGTGGTCTCATAATTATAAAATGACAATGTCTACAGCATATAAGGAGAATTTGTATAAGATGTTTTACAGGTGGCATTTACCCCTGACGAGGATAGCCAGAATGTTCCAGAATAAATCGGAGAAGTGTTGGAAGTGTCATCAGACTCCAGGATCCTATTACCACATGTGGTGGACATGCGGAGATGCAAAGAGATATTGAACCAAGATACACACATGGTTGGAAAAAATGACTAAGAGACATATTGATTTTAAACCAGAGATATTTTTATTAGGGAATCTTACCAGAGACATTTAATAAAGAATTGCAATATTTAATTGTGAATATTTTAACAGCAGCTAGAATTGTATTTGCAAAAAATTGGAAAGGAGAGAAGATAATTACTGATGAAGAAATTATTAAGAAAATGTTGGACTGTGTTGAAATGAGAAGATTGACATTTGAAATAAGAGAACAGGAAGATAAATAATATTATTTGATATGGGAGCTATTTTATCAATGGATAGGTAATAAAGCACGGAGATGAAATATTATATATGAAATGAAATTTCGATAAAATATGTAAACACTTCTTTTTGTTAGAGGAAAGAATATTTGTCATATATTGAGATTTTGAAAATTTTGAGAGCACGAAATGATTCTAACCGATCGAAACACTGTCTGTAATTGTTTGGAAGGATGATGTTTTTATGTGGTTTTTGTTTAAAAAAGTAAAAAACTTTTTTCCCAAAAAAAAAGCACATTCCAGCTATCTCTATGTCAAGGCCATCTCCGCAGAGACCCACAGTGGCTGGAGGGAGGGACTTCTACAACCCGCAAAATTGCTTCATTGGGCAATGTGACTGATACCTTGGGGGAGGGGGGAACAGAGTCAGAGTCGGCATGTGAATTATGTGAGGTCAGAGTTGGCATCACTTGGAACATGCCGACATGAAGCTCCTAATAAATAACTGGGTTTCTTTTGAAGCTTGGCTCGAGGCTCATGATTTAATTAGAGCATTGGTCAGAACCCTGACACTGTCTTTTATGAGCTTGATGTGCCTCGTCTAGTGCCTTATGGGTGATGGGCCAAATACATTGAAGATGTTCAATCCATTCTACTAAGGAAGGGATCTGGGGTTTCTCCTGGGGCAGTTCTTGTATGGGTACGAAATCCTGACTAGAAGCAATCTTAAACGGGGTGAAGCCAGTGCTACTATGGATTGAGTTATTTTTTATTTATTTTTTTATTGAAAACTTCTAAAATATTTTCACAAACAAATTCCCCCCCCTCCCCCCCCCCCCCCAATCCCCCCCCCCCCCCCCGACTTCCCAGAGCAAAATACAGGGTATAGCATTTAACAAACATAAACAAACATAAACAAACTAACTATAAATTCTTAACTCTCCCTCACCCTTTAACTCCCCCATGCATACCAAAATATAAGAATATAAAAATTCGCCTAAATATTTCATTCATAAGCTATTTGCAACTTTCTAGTCCCATATTTATTTTGAATATAGTCAATCCATTTTCTCCATTCCAGTATATATCTCTCATTTGAGCGATCCTTCAAATATGCAGAGATTTTGGCCATCTCCGCCAAATTAGTTACTTTTGATGTCCATTCTTCAATAGTAGATAGGTCTTCCTTCTTCCAATACTGTGCCACCAAAAGTCTAGCTGCAGTTATCAAGTTCAATATCAAATTGGTCTCTATGACCATACAATCTGTAATTATACCCAATAAAAAAAACTGTGGAGTAAATTTTATCTTCTTTTTAAGAATATTTTGTATAATCCACCAAATCTTAATCCAGAATGCCTTAATTTTTTTACATGTCCACCATATATGATAATACGTTGCATTGTCACATTTACATCTCCAACACGTAGGTTGTAAATTTGGATACATACAAGCTAACTTTTTGGGATCTAAATGCCATCTATAAAACATTTTGTAAAAATTTTCTCTCAAATTTGGGGCTTGGGTAAATTTTATATTTCTGACCCATATTTTTTCCCATGTTTCCATCATTATTGGTTCCTCAATGTTTTGTGCCCATTTTATCATACAGTCCTTCACTAACTCAGTTTCTGAATCTCTTTCTATCAATGCATTATACAACCTTTTAATATGCATTGGACTTTGATCCCTAATTTGTTTTATCAAATTTTCCTCATTTTGCAAAATACCAGTTTTCTGATCTTAATAATTATTATTATTATCATTATTATTATTATTATTATTATTATTATTATTATTATTTAATTTGTATCCCGCCCTTCTCCCAAAAGGGACTCAGGGCGGTGGACAGCCAGAATTAAAATACATACAATACAAAAATTAAGATAAATTAAAAGATATTAAATCGATCGGCCTCCCAATTTAAAACCCCAAGTCTATAAAATTCAAAATCCCAATTTAAAACTATTTAAGCTAGGCCAGCTTGCTGGAATAAGTAAGTTTTCAAGGCTTTGCGGAAGGTCCGGAGGTCCAGGATCAGTCTTATTCCAGGAGGTAGCTCATTCCATAGGGCGGGTGCCCCCACAGAGAAGGCTCTCCCCCTGGGGGCCGCCAGCCGACATTACTTAACTGATGGCACCCTGAGGAGGCCCTCTCTGTGAGAGCATATTGGCCGGTGGGAGGTTATCGGTAGAAGCAGGTGGTCTTGTAAGTACCCTGGCCCTAAGCCATGGAGCGCTTTAAAGGTGAGAACCAATACCTTAAAGCACACCCGGAAGACCAATGGGAGCCAATGCAGCTCGCGCAGGAGAGGCGTTACATGGGAGCGCCCCGTCGCTCCCATAATCACCCGCGCGGCCGCATTCTGAACCAGTTGGAGCCTCCAGGTGCTCCTCAAGGGGAGCCCCATGTAGAGAGCATTACAGTAGTCCAGGCGAGATGTAACAAGGGCATGAGTGACCGTGCATAAGGAGTCCCGATCCAGAAAGGGGCGCAACTGGCGTATCAGGCGAACCTGATAAAAAGCCCTCCTGGCCACGGCCGTCATGTGCTCTTCTAAAGACAGCCGTGTGTCCAGGAGGACGCCCAAGTTGCGAGCTCCCTCTGTAGGGGCCAATAACTCGCCCCCAATAGCCAGCGATGGCACCAGCTGGCTATATCGGGACGCCGGTATCCACAGCCACTTGGTCTTGGAAGGGTTGAGTCGAAGCCTGTTCCTCCCCATCCAGACCCACACGGCCTCCAGACACTGGGACATCACTTTGAGGGCATCATTGGGGTGGTCTGGGGTGGAAATGTACAGCTGAGTATCATCAGCGTACAGATGACATCGCACCCCAAAACCACGGATGATCTTACCCAGCGGCTTCACATAAATGTTGAACAGGAGTGGCGAGAGGACCGACCCTTGCGGCACCCCGCAAGCAAGGCGCCTCAAGGTCGACCTCTGCCCCCCTGCCAACACAGACTGCGACCGGTCAGAGAGATAGGAGGAGAACCACCGCAGCACGGTGCCTCCCACCCCCAATCCCCCCAACCGGCGCAGCATGATACCATGGTCGATGGTATCAAAAGCCGCTGAGAGATCTAACAGGACCAGAACAGAGGAACAGCCGCTGACCGGGCCCTCCAGAGATTATCCACCAATGCGACCAATGCCGTCTCCGTGCTATACCCAGGCCTGAAGCCGGACTGGCACGGATCTAGATAGATGGTTTCATCCAGGTACTGTGGGAGCTGGCGCGCAACCACACTCTCGACAACCTTTGCAATAAAGCGAAGGTTGGAGACCGGACGGTAGTTTGCCAAAACAGCCGGGTCCAAAGAAGGCTTCTTGAGGAGGGGCCTCACCACCGCCTCTTTCAAGGCGGGAGGCAAGAAACCCTCTCTCAAAGAAGCATTTATAATCCTCTGGAGCCAGCCTCGTGTTACCTCCCAGGTGGCCAGTACCAGCCAGGAGGGACACGGGTCCAATAAACGTGGTTGCGTTTAACCTCCCCAGGATCCTGTCCATGTCCTCAGGAGTCACAGGGTCGAACTCATCCCAGATAACATTCTCAAGACCAGCTTCAGTCATCCTGCCGGGATCTACCCAGTCAGAGTCCAAGCCTTCCTGAATCTGAGCGATTTTATCGTGCAGATACTGTGCAAAATCCTCAGCCTGCCCTTGCAAGGGGTCCTCCCGCGCTCCCTGATGTAGGAGGGAGCGAGTCACCCCAAACAAGGCGGCTGGGCGATTATCTGCCGATGCAATAAGAGCGGAAAAGTAATTACACTTTGCCGCTTTTATCGCCACTAAATAAGTCTTAATGAGACCTAATTAGTGTTCGGTCGGATTCGGAGCGACTAGCCCTCCAACTACTCTCTAGGCGTCTTTTCCGGCGCTTCATCTCCCTCAGCTTCTCGGAAAACCAAGGAGCCAGGCAGGCTCGGCGCCGGGTCAGAGGCCGCAAAGGCATGACTCGGTCCAAAGCACCAGCGGCCGCCCTATCCCAGGCAGCCACCAGGTCTTCAGTCGAGTCATGAGCCAGAGTTTCAGGAACTGGCCCAAGCTCCCTCTGGAACCTATCAGGGTCCATCAGGCGCCTGGGGCGGAACCACCTAGTCGGTTCTGCCTCCCTGCGCTGGGGTGCAGCGGTCAAACAGTCCAGCCTCAGGAGAGAATGGTCTGTCCATGACAGGGGTTCAATAACTATATCTCCTATATCCAGACCACTCAGCCACTGACCAGAGACAAAAACCAAGTCCAGAGTGTGTCCTCCCACATGAGTAGGGCCAAGAATTAATTGTGTCAGGTCCATGGCTGTCATGGAAGCCATAAACTCCCGAGCCATCCCAGACGCCTCACCGACAGACGGCAGGTTGAAATTCCCCATGACCAAAAGTCTGGGGGTATCGACCACCACCCCGGCAATAACGTTGAGAAGCTCGGGCAGGGCTGCTGTCACGTGGCAGGGAGCCAGGTACATGATCAGCAAGCCCACCTGCATCCCATGGCCCCACTTCACTAGGAGAGACTCACATCCGGCTATCTGAGGTACAGTGGCCTCCCTCGGATCAAGACTTTCCTTTATAACAACCGCCACCCCCCTACCCCTGCCCTGGGCCCTTGGCTGATGGAATGCGTGGAAACCTGGCGGGCACATCTCTACGAGAGGAACCCCCCCTCTTGGCCCAACCAGGTTTCAGTAATACCCGCCAGGTCCGCACCCCCCTCTTGAATTAGCTCGCAAATGAGTGGGGCCTTATTAACCACGGACCTGGCGTTGCACAACATCAGCCTAAGGCCTGGGCTCTGCAACTCTGGACAGCCCGGGGAACAAGAAGAGTCATGGGGGCTGAGGCATGCCACCGCTTGGAGATAGCGAGTGTGTGCCCCCACCACACAATGTGGCCCCCTACTCCCGCCATATCTGCCCCTCCCAACCACGGTCCTGATAGAAGCACCCATCTCCCTATGAACACTGAGCTCCTCCACACCCTGCTCCACGCCTTCCGTTCCATGCCCCTGTGTCAAGCCTGACCTATACCCCTCCCTCCCCACCCCCTGCCCCAAACCCCTTAAAAGATTAGAAAAGGACAATTTTAAAAAACCCCACAGCCCCCTCTTTGCGGCATCTTCTTTCCATCTAGTGTAAAACTGTCCATACTGAAACCAAGTTCGGATTACCCTTTCTTCCTTTAATACCTCTAAAGACTTTAACTGCAATGTACCTCTTTCCATAATAAGAAGCTCTTTGTAAGTAATCATATCTTGTTTCTGTTCTATACTTATATTCTCTATCATATGTCTAGGTATTGCCCATATACTGTAGGTAATTTATTATTTAACTTGTATTGATACTTTTTCCATACTCGTAATAATGCATTCCTTAATATGTGACTCTTGAAATTCTTATCCATCTTTTTATCATATAATAAATATGCATGCCACCCATATAACAAATCATATCCCTCAATATTCAATATTCTCTCTTCTGTTAAATTAATCCAATCACTAATTGCTAAAAGGACCGCTGCCTCATAATACAATCTTAAATTAGGCATTTTGAGACCACCTCTTTCACATATATCTTGCATTATTTTTTGCTTTATTCTCGGTCTCTTCCCTGCCCATACAAAATTACTAATACCTTTTTGCCATTCATTCAAATTCCCCTCTTTTTTCAATATTGGTATCATTTGGAAAAGGAATAAGAACTTTGGCAAGATATTCATTTTCACTGCAGCTATCCTTCCCAGCATCGATAGTTGCAATTTTTTCCAGCTTTCCATCTCTTTCTGTATTTTTTGCCACAACAATTCTTAATTATACTTATATAATTTCGCATTTGATGTCATAATATAAACCCCTAAATATTTAACCTTTTTTACTATTTCAAATCCCGTTGTTCTTTCTAGTTCTTCTTTTTGACTTGTAACCATATTTTTAGTTATTATCTTTGTTTTCCCTGCATTTATCTTGAATCCAGATACTTGACCATATTGATTAATTATATCCATTAGACCTATGACCGATTGTACTGGTTGAGTCAAAGTCACAACCAGGTCATCTGCGAATACTCGTAATCTGTAATCATCATGCCTAATTTTAATTCCCCTTATTTTATCTGAGGCAAATATTTTATTCAGCAAAAGTTCCAAAGTCAAAATAAACAGTAATGGAGATAAGGGACATCCTTGTCTTGTTCCTTCTTCTATGTTAAAAATTTCTGTTAAACTACCATTGTTTATTACTTGTGCTGTTTGTTGCTGGTATATTGCCTTAATAGACTGTATAAAATACTCTCCAAACTGCATCTGTTCAATTAATTTCAATAAAAAATTCCAATTCAATCGATCAAACACCTTCTCCGCATCTAAAAATATAAGCGCCGCAGGGACCTGGTTGTTCTTTCCCAAATATTCCAATATATTAACTATTGGCCTTACATTACTTTTCATATATCGCCTATTAATAAAACCAGTTTGATCATTATGAATCATTTGTTGCATGACTGGCATCAGCCTATTTGCTAGTATTTTAATAAAAATCTTGTAATCTGTGTTTAAAAATGATATAGGTCTCTAGTTTTTTGGCTGAGTATGATCTTGATCCTTCTTTGAGATCAAGGAAATAAATGCTGTTCTCCAGGAGGGAGGTACTTCTCCTCCAGTTTGTATTTTATTAAATAATTATTTAAGTGGTTCCACCATTTCTGTCTGCATACTTTTATAATAAACTTCTGTCAATCCATCTGTCCCAGGGGCTTTCCCCATTTTCAATTGTTTAATTGCTAGAACAACTTCTTCAGAGGTTATCAATTGATTCAAACCTTCCCTTTGCTCTTCTGAAACTATATAAAATATTCTCCTTCTGTAAATATTTGTCTATATCTATACCTTGGATTTTGTGACTAGTATACAACTTCTTATAAAATTCTAAAAACACTTTTTTGATCATATCTTGCTGGTACACCTTTTTACCCCTATATTCTATTTTCTCTATAGTACGTGACTTTTGTTTTTTTCTAAGCAAATATGCTAACCATCTACCTGGTTTATTAGCATTACAAAAAGTGTTATGTTTGGCATATTGCAAATTAGTTGCCACCTGGTCTGCCATCAACATATTAAATTGCCCTCGCAATAAATTAATTGCTTCTTTAATTTTCTTATCTGTTGGGTTGGATATTAATACTTGCTCTTTATTTTTTATTTCCTCTTCTAATTCCTTCCATTTTCTTTCCTGTCTACATCTATGTTTGTTGTTCAAATATATAAAAATTCCTCTCATATAAGCTTTACTTGCATCCCATACCATTTCCATAGATGTACCTTTATGCATGTTCATAACAAAAAATTCTTTCATGAATTTTTTACATTCTTTCACATTTTCCTCATATCTAAACAAATTTTCATTCAACCTCCAGGACCTCCTGGGTCCCTTTTCATACTCTAATTCCATCCAAACCGGACTATGATCTGTTAGTGTTCTTGGACATATCTTCATTTACTTCACCCTGGAAAGGAAATCATTGGTAATTAGTATAAAGTCAATCCTGGAAAATGATTGATGTCTATCAGGAAAAAAAGTAAAATCTTTTTCTTCTGCATTCTGCTCTCGCCAAATATCTCTCAACTCCATATCTTCCATCATGTCAAAAAAAGATTTAGGCAGCCTAGCACATGTTTGAATATTTTGCAAAGATCCTTTTTTGTCCTTTTTAATATCCAAAACTCCATTCCAATCTCCCATCAATATATGCAATTTGTAATTCCATTGTGTTAATTTAGCATGTAAAAGCTTGTAGAATTTTTCTTGTTGTTGGTTCAGTGCATATATTCCTATCAAAAGCGTTTTTTCCCCTTCTATTAAGATTTCAATTGCAATATATCTTCCTTGCACATCTGCTTCAATTAATTTAGCTATTAATCCTTTTTTTAGATATATAACTATACCATTTTTCTTTTCTGGTGCAGATGCCACAAAATGTGTCCCCAGCCTTGTATTTATTAAATATTTTTGATCTTTCATTCTAATATGTGTTTCTTGTAAACAGATGATATCGTTTTTATACTGTTTCAGATAATGAAATATTTTCCTCCTCTTTTGTGGTGAATTTAAACCATTGACATTCCAGGTTAGGAATTTATTTGCCATCTTTGGCAACTTGAAGCCTCTGAAGCATTAGCTGAAGATCATCTTTGATCTTCAGCCTAGCCCCCCCCCCCCCCACTGCTTCTGTTTTTGTAGTTTCTTGTGTTTTTGTCTGACCTTGCTGCACCTTTAATTCCTCTTTACGTTTGGTTGCTGCTTGAGTCTGTCTTTGATCCTTTGGTTCCTCTATTTTGCCAAGTAACTCCAGGTCTTGGGCGGAGCTCGTAAGTTGTATTAAATCTTCTTCTGCAATCAGAGCCCCTCCTTGTGCCTGTGCCTGAGCCAGCATAACTTCTTTCTCCCCCTTTCTTTTTCCCTCTGCTTCCTTTCTTCTTCTAGTTCCTGGGGAAGATGAACCTCCAGCCTTTAATACATTGGAGTAAAAATCTCTTGCCTTCCATACTGTGATAAGACGATATCTCTGTCCTGAGTAATTCACCACCAGTCCGGTTGGAGCCTCCCATCTGTACTGTATCTGGCGCTGAGTTCTTCCACCAAAAAAGCATAATCCTTCCTTGTTCTCAACATTTTAGGGGGGATTTCTTTCAAAGTTAAAACCTCCTGCCCTGCCACTTGAAATTTGTTTTTATAAGAAGCCTGTAAAATTTCATTTCTTATCCTTCTTGTTGTAAAATAAATCACAATGTCTCTTGGTAAATTTCTCTGTCTGACCATCCATGAATTTACACAGTAAATTTTGTCAATTTGCCATTCCAAATCTTCCTTTCTTTCTCCAATTCTCTGTGCAAATTCTCTTGATTGTTTTCTTTCAATCCTCTTACTCTTATAGCAAATTCCATCGACCTGTATTGTATCATCATCATTTCTAAATCAGCCTTCTCCATCTGTGTCTGAACCTCCCCTACTTTATTCTCCAAGTTCACATTGGATTGATTAATTTCCTCCAGTCTTTCATCTAACCCTTCAATATGGCTTGCCAGACCCCGAAGTGCAAAAATAATATCTTCTCTAATTTCCTTATTTCGGTCTTGGATTACATCTTTAATATCTGACATCTCTTCAGTCATCTGATTCATTTTTTCAGTCACCTCCTTCATTTTATCATCAAAGGCAGAGGTAATGTTCTCCTCCAAAGCAAAGGCTTGCAACTTTAAAGCTTGCTGCAATGTTTCCAATGTTAAAACTTGCGGTTCCACTGGAACTGACAAAGATTGCAATTTAGATGGTTGGGCAGGAGAGCTCCCTGTACTTTTAGGCACAGCAGTTTTTATTTGCCTGGAGGCCATTTTCCAATTTTCAGTTTCAATTTAAAGCTTTTACAACAGCCAGAGCAAAAGTCCTTTAAATCAGCTTAATTTCCAATTAGTTTCCAGTCTTCAATAAGTTTTAAATTTGTCTACAAGCCAATTAAATTCTTCTTTCTTTTAAAGCAAATTTCATTATTGTCCACAAGAGCTGTCAGTGCTGCAAGGTACTTTACAGTTAACTTTCACTACCATGCCCAATTAAGGCTCGGTGCCATTCCTTTCACTTTCTTCCCTTACCAATCAAGAAGGAAGTTTTCAATACACAGGAGTTAAAGTTTAGTACTTGCAATTAGAGTCCCTCCTGGCTTTGTTCTGCCTGCTTTTGTATCCAATATGTTGTAAAATTGTTGCAGGAGTAGTCATGGATTCTTGTTCTGCTTAAAACAGAAGCGTCCTGGGTCCGGAGCTTGTGTCAGGCTTCTAGGGAGCTCTCACCCTTCAAGCCCCCAGAATTGTTCCTGGGGCTCTTGGGGAGCTCTACCCAAGCCTGTCTGCTCTCTTCCCCCTCTTTTCCTGAGGTGGAAGTTTCCAAGCCGCTAGACAGCTGATTTTCACTTTTCTAGCAGCTTTAACGAGATTGCTGGGCTAGCGCTCCAAAGGGAGCAGCCATCGAAGCCTGCGGTGCCACCGGATGTCCTATGGATTGAGTTATTGTAAGCAACCTCTGCAAATGGCAGCAAGTTGGCCCCATTAGTTTGGTGGGGGGTGCATAGACCCTGCGCAGAGCTTAACAATTTCAGGAACTCCCTCCAGAAGTGGGAGGTGAACTGTACCACCCTATCTGAAATGATGCGATCAGGAACCCCATGTAGCCTATACACATGTTGGATAAATAGTTTGGTGAGTGTTTTTGTGGAGGGAATCTTGGGGCAGGGTATGAAGTGCACCTGCTTGGAAAATAAGCCCATGATCATCCAAATGACTCTGTTCCCCCCACTGTCAAGTAGTTCAATAATAAAGCTCACAGGTATTTCCTTCCATGAGGCACTAGGACTGGCAACACTCTGGAGGAGTCCAGCAGGCTTTCCTGAAGGCCTCTTAGCAGAAGCACACACAGGAGCACTGGCCACATAGGTCTCTATGTCCTTTTTCAACGAGGGACACCAAAACTGCCGTTTGACCAGGTGTAAAGTTTTCATGAAGCCAAAATGCCCAGCAGCTTTCAAATCATGGGCCCATTGCAGCACAATCCCCTTAAGACTGGGGGGAACGTATAGTTTAGCACCAATTGAAGCCAGACCACCTCGCATGGTGCACTTGTTTGAGTGGGACAAACTTTTCAGCACTCCTTTCAGCTCCACATTTAAGTCACTGGGAGGGTTGAGGTCCACTTTTCCCTGGGCTCTGGTGGCCACCAGAGCAGCTAGTTGCTTGGAAGGGATAACTGGATGGATTACTTCTGGCCGAGCGCTATTGTACTGGGGCAATTGAGACAAAGCATCCCCCATAAAGTTCTTCCCCCCAGGAAGGTAGCGCAAGGAAAAATTAAAATAATCAAAGTATTGTGACCATTAGCAAATGAGGGGATGAATTGTTTATAAAAGTTTGCAAAACCCAGGAAACTGCTTTCTGATGTGGGAGGGGGGGTGCCCACTCCATGACTGCCCGCACCTTCTCAGGGTCCATTTCTATTCCTTCATGAGATATATAGCCAGTTCACATCAGTTCTCCCAAACCAGTAGCTAACCATGCCCGGACACTCCTCTTGCTCCTCCCAGCAATTCGCCTCAGATGAGGCTGATATGTCTGACAATGGCTTTTCCATGTTGCCCCCGAGGTGAGCCTTCGGCCAAATGGGCAGATCTGGAGCGGGTCTCCTTCCTGTGGTATGCCGCTTCCCACATTTAATTTTGGAGCCACCCAGGTGAGAGTACGCACCCCACCCACCCCTGAGCAGTGATCCTTGCCACCATCATGCAAGCCAGCCAGCCAGCCTAGCCCAAACTCGCAAGCGAAAGAACAGTCGCCCTCCACCAGCCGGCCCTCGGCTGCCCACCCACTTGGTCAGGTTGTGGGAGTGCCTGGCCTCCCAGCTGGCCCTCCCCCACACCCTCTGGAATGGCAGCAGCAACAGCACGCTCCTGTCATCCCAGAAACACTATAAAGCCTCTGCAGCCTTGTGTTGTGCTACCCAGCTGCCTCGGGAGTGAGGGGGAATAAAGAGGCCAGCTGGCAGGCTGAAGCATCACTGGCTTTGCTGTCCTGCCTCCACTCCTGCAAAGTGGAATGCAATGCCTTCTCTCTTGCCGCATGGCCCTCCCGATCAGCAGAGGCTCCCTAGATGAGAAAGCTGGCTGGGATCAGTCCTAGCTTTGCTATCCATTGCAGCTAGGAATCTCAAACAAAGCCCAGAATGAATGTTTGTGTTGCAGCAGCCAATCTGGGCGCTAGCTAGGGAAGTGGCCTGCAAACTCCGTGGTCTTCCGAGGAGACCGGCCGAAGTTTCACTTGCTGAGGCACCAGGACTCCTGATGACTGGATGGGGTCCTTTGGGCACTTAGTTTGGCTAACTATTAGCTCCAGCCCACCCTCCACCTCAGCAAGTGGCACACAAAAGTTCGGCTGGGCTCCTCAAGTATCGGAGTTTGCAGGAGGCTGATCTGGGGGCTGGTTGTAGCACAAACGTTCATTCTGGGCTTTGAGATTCCTGGCTGCAATGGGCAGCAAAGCTACGTTCGTCCCTCTGATCCAGCACCTGGAAAAGGGGGCGGAGAGAAAGAGTCCCATTGCCAAGGTACACACAGGTCAGGGGGGGGGGAAGAAATACAAACTTCAGGCTCCTGATGTGGCGTGGGGCTTTGGGCAAAGGCTGGAGGGAAGGACAGGGGTGAAATGCTCCCGGTTCAGACCGGATCACCCCTGACAGCTGGACAAAGTTAGGCAAAAAGCCAGCCCTCACCGGCTTCTCCAACAGCAGGCTTGCAAAAGGCAATGTGGCTCTGCCTGCAATCAAGCTAGAGTGGGGAGGGGGTAGGAGCACGAGCAAGCACTGAGGAGACCTGTCAGAAGAAAAACCTCTGAGCATTTCCTGCAACTAATTGATTGTGGTTAGTTTGAATGAACCAATCAGAGCACAGCTTCCTGGCTCTGAGTTTCCTGTGCTTTCCAACACCTAGTTGGTTAGTATATAAGTAGCAGCAGGATTGCAGCCACAGAGAGAGAGCTCCAGAGATGCTGGGAAACTCTGACATAGCTGACAGAGTCACAGAGAGCTCAGAGAGATACTCACAGCAGAGCAGAGAAAGATTCCTCAATGAGCAGAGCTTCCCTCAACACCAGAGAATGGAACTCTGAATCAGCTGGGAACTGAGACAGCTGAGAACAGCCAGAGCTGAAGTCACGGCAAAGAGCTGAGTCATTACCTTGCTCCTGAGAAGACTTGCAGGAGACTTACAAACAACACAGAGAACCTCCCACCTTTGGGAAGAAGTTTAGAGCTAATGGACTTTGCTGAGAGGAGAATCTTTTAGGCTGTTGATGCCTTCTTGTAGATTTGTTTTTATGTGTTTTTCTACTATTAAACTATTTACCTTTTTAAGACTCCTCTCTCAACTTGCATGCTTTAGTGCGTTTGTGTGCGTATCGAGCCACAGTCCATTCGAACCCAGAACCTCCTTCACAAGACCGTAGGAGGAGGGAAGCCAGGCAAAGGGGCGAGCGAGGGCATCCACAACATGCTGTAGCACATGCACTTTCCCTGAGCCCCCTTCTTTCGGAGGGCTCCAATCAGCTCCCCTGCCTCTCCTCTCATCCCATTAGCCAGCCTGCCAGCAGGAAGTGAATTGGTGGGCTTTATTGCATTCCAGGTATTTCCCACCCAAACGGCATGCCACATTTGCAATGGGGGGGAGGTGTTTGGGGAAGGCAGTGGGGGAATGGGGGGGTGGCAGAGGAGCTGCTTTCAAGCCATTGGTTTTTGCGGGGTGGAGAGTCTCCCCCTAAACAGAGGCACGTTTCCCATTTTGGTAGGTCCCCTCCCCCCCCCCCAGTAGGGAAAATAATTTTTTTTAAAAAACCTGCAAATGGTTTGTACAAAATGAGGTGCTTTGCACAAAATGAGGTGCTTTGCCTCCCCTGGGCAGTAGAGCTGCATCTCTCATTAGTGCTGAGAGGCTGAGGAGAAGGCATGGGGTGCCTGCCAAAAGTCTTTCTGAGAGCCTCACCTGTAGGGAATGTCAACTGTCTCTAGCCCCTAATTCTCCTTAAGCATTGCCAAATGAGGAGCAACACTGGCAGACTTTCTAAGCCTAAAGCAGAGAGGGAAGGAGAGTGGGAGAGAGATATCCAACCAACCTCTTTGAGAGAGAGAGGGAGAGGGAGAGAGATGTGGCTTCTTGGAGGTGCATTTTGGAGAAGTGTCAAGAGAAATGCCAAAAGGGCAATCAGTTTGGGATTAAATTCCAAATGAAATTGGGTCTTCAGGGTAAGGAGACATGAAGAACTTTCAACTGCAGGTTGAAATCTCATTAAAAGGAATGTCTAGAGGCAGCTCTTTAACTCATTAGTCCAGAGAGTATAAAAGAGATAGGGTCCCAATGAGTGTCTTAGCCAGTGGTGGCTTCTGACTGGTATTACCACCGGTTTGCTTCGTGCACACGCTTTGCATGCGATGTCCCTGAACTGGGGAGAACCAGTAGCAACCCACCACTGGTCTTCATTTCATTTTCATTTTCTTAAATTTGTATACCACCCTTCTCCTGCAGGACTCAGGGTGCTGAATAGCCGGAATAAAACAGAACATTACAAAATTTAAAAAACAATTTAAAATAATTAAATAATTTTCGGCCTAATTTAAAAACCCAATTAAAACAAGTTCCAATTAAAACCAAAACAGATGGGGTCAAGCCAGCCCAGCTAGATGAAATAGATGTGTTTTCAGGGCTCGGCGAAAAGTCCAGAGGTCAGATATTGTGCGACTCTCTGGGGGTAGGTCATTCCAATGGGTGGTTGCCGCCACAGAGAAGGCTCTACCCATGGGGGTCGCCAGCTGACATTGTCTGGCGGACGGCACCCTGAGGAGGCCCTCTCTGTGCAAGCGTATTGGCCGGTGGTAGGCTATTGGTAGTAGCAGGTGGACTCGTAGATACCCCAGCCCTATGCCATGGAGCACTTTAAAGGTGGTAACCAACACCTTGAAGTGCACCCGGAAGACCACTGGGAGCCAGTGCAGCTCGCAGAGGAGAGGTGTCACATGGGAGCACCCTGTTGCTCCCATAATCCCCCACACGGCCGCATTCTGGACCAGCTGGAGCCTCCGGATGCACCCCAGGGGGAGCCCCATGTAGAGAGCATTGCAGTAGTCCAGGCGGGAAGTGACAAGTGCCTGAGTGACTGTGCGTAGGGAGTCCCGATCCAGAAAGGGACGCAACTGGCGTATCAGGCGAACCTGATAGAAAGCCCTCTTGGCCACAGCCGTCATATGCTCTTCTAAAGACAGCTGTGCATCCAGGAGGACGCCCAAGTTGTGAGCCCTCTCTGTGGGGGCCAGTGATTCTCCCTCAATAGCCAGCAATGGCACCAGCTGGCTATATTGGGACGCCAGAAGCCACAGCCACTCAGTCTTGGAAGGGTTGAGTCAGAGCCTGTTTCTCCCCATCCAGGCCCGCACGGCCTCCAGGCACCGGGACATCACTTCAAGGGCATCGTTGGGGTGGCCTGGGGTGGAGATGTACAGCTGGGTGTCATCAGCATACTGATGGAACTCCACCCCAAAGCCACAGATGATCTCACCCAGCGGCTTTACATAAATGTTGAACAGGAGGGGCGAGAGGACCGACCCTTGCAGTACCCCACAAACGAGGCACCTCAGGGTCGACCGCTGCCCCCCTGCCAACACAGATTGCATCCGTTCAGAGAGGTAGGATGAGAACCACCGCAAAACGGTGCCTCCCACCACCAGCCCCTCCAACCAGCGCAACATGATACCATGGTCGATGGTATCAAAAGCTGTTGAGAGATCTAATAGGACCAGGATAGAGGAACAACCCATATCCCGAGCCCTCCAGAGATCATCCACCAACGCAACCAATGCTGTTTCTGTGCTGTGCCCAGGCCTGAAGCTGGACTGGAGCGGGCCTAGATAGACAGCTTCATCCAGGTACTGTGGAAGCTGCCGCGCCACCACACTCTCGACAACCTTTGCAATAAAAAGAAGGTTGGAGACTGGACGATAGTTAGCCAAAACAGCCGGGTCCAGAGAGGGCTTCTTGAGGAAGGGCCTCACCACCGCTTCTTTCAAAGTGGCCAGCATGACACCCTCATCCAAAGAAGTGTTAATAATCCTCTGGAGCCAGCCTCATGTAACCTCCCAGGAAGCCAGCACCAACCAGGAGGGACACAGGTCCAATAAACATGTGGTCGTGTTCAACCATCCCAGAATCCTGTCCACGTCCTCGAGAGCCACAAGATCAAACTCCTCCCAGGTAACATTCTCAAGACCTGCCTCAGTCATCCCATCTGAACTTACCCAGTCAGAGGCCAAGCCTTCCCGAATCTGAGCGATCTTATCATGCAGATATTGCACAAAGTCCTCAGCTCGACCCTGCAAGGGGTCACCCCGCACTTCCAGATTGAGAAGGGAGCAGATCACCCTAAACAGGGCGGCTGGGTGGTTATCTGATGACGCAATAAGAGCGGCAAAATAGCTAGATTTAGCCGCTTTTATCACCACTAGGTAGGTCTTAATATAAGACTTTACCAGTGATCGGTCATATTCAGAACGGCTGGTCCTCCAACCGCTCTCCAGCATCTTTTCCGGTGCTTCATCTCCCTCAGCTCCTCAGAGAACCAAGGAGCTAGGCGAGTTCGGTGCCAGGTCAGAGGCCGCAAAGGCACGACGCGGTCCAAGGCTCTGGCGGCCGCACTGTCCCAGGTGGCCACCAAGTCCTCAGTCAAGTCATGAGCCAGAGTCTCAGGAATTGGCCCAAGCTCCGTCTGGAACCTAACAGGATCCATCAGGCGCCTGGGGCGGAACCTCCTAGTTGGTTCCACCTCCCTGTGGTGGGGTGTAGCGGTTAGAAAGTCTAGTCGAAGGAGCGAGTGGTCAGACCATGACAAGGGTTCAATGTCTATATCCCCATATCAAGACCACTCAACCAATGACCAGAGATAAAAACTAAGTCCAGGGTGTGTCCGCCAATGTGAGTGGGGCTACGAATTAACTGAGTCAGGTCCATAGCTGTCATGGAAGCCATGAACTCCCAAGCTGCCTCAGACATTTCACCGACGGATGGAAGGTTAAAGTCCCCCATGACCAGAAGCCTGGGGGTATCAACCGCCATCCCAGCTATGACGTTGAACAGCTCGGGCAGGGCCGTTGCCACGTGGCAGGGAGCCAGGTACATGATCAGGTACATCTTAGCTATTTAGTTTTGGAATAACAGAATAACAGAGCTTAAAGGGACTTTGGAGGTCTTCTAATCCAGGGGCTCCCAAAGTTGGCAGCTTTAAGAATTCTCCAGCTATGCTATGCTGGCTGGAGAATTCGAGGAGTTGAAGTCCACAAGTCTTAAAGCTGCAAGTTTGAAGACCTCTGTTCTAGTCTAACCCCCTGCTCAGGCAGGAATACTGAGGATGCCAAATCTAAGTGGAGGGCCTGGGGAAAATGTCAGAATAATAATTAGAAGGGACCTTGGAGGGGTCCCTATACCATTTCAGAGAAATGGCTGTCCAGTCTCTTCTTGAAAACCTTAAGTGTTGGAGCACCCAGAACTTCTGAAGACAAGCAGTTCCATTGGTTAATTGTTCTCACTGTCAGGAAGCTTTTCCTTAGTTTTAGGTTGCTTCTCTCTTTGTTCAGTTTTGTTCAGTTTTCATCCATTGCTTCTTGTTTTGCCTTGTGGTGCTTTGGAAAATACATTCCCCCCCCCCTTCTTTCTGGCAGCCCCTTAAAAGCCTATTGCCTATCACACTCTTGGGCAAAGCATGTGAGCTATTTCCTCCTTTCAGTGGTCCATGAAAGTATATCTATAGTATGTAGATGGAGATAATAAAGTTGAAAAAAGCAAACAACATTTTACAGAACTATAGATACGTTGAGGCCGGGGTGACAAGGAATGGCTAGGAGGGGAGGGGCTGGGCAAAGCGCCCCTTGACATGAGTGATGTCAAGTTGGCCATAACCACCCAGTCACATGACCACCCAGCCATGCCCACCCAGTCACATGACCACCAGGCCACACCCACCAAGCCACACCCACAGAACCGGTTGTTAAAAAATGTGAATCCCACTGGATATACAGTAACCCAAATAGTCCATTTTATCCTGGTGAAATTCACACTTTGACAATTTGTTGTACAGTTCAGCAGCCCTGAGTTTTTTCTGGACTATGTACACTAACTTCACATGTTCTTCCATAGTTTCGGTGTAGATAAGAATATCATCTAAGTAAACCAGGACCCCCTTGTACAAATGCTAATGCAGCACCTCATTGATCAATTGAATGAACATAGCAGGTGACCCTTGTAATCCAAATGAGAGCACCTTGAACTGGAAGCAACCCAAATGGCAACTGAAAGCAGTTTTCCACTCATCTCCCTCCTTAATGCGAACTGTAATAAGTTTCTCTCAAGTCCAGCTTAGTAAACATTTTTCCTTTGGCCAGATGAGCCATCATGTCCTTCATTAAGAGCAACGAATAAACATTCTCCACATACACCACGTTAAGCCCTTTATAGTCCACGCATAAGCAAAGAGACCCATCCTTTTTCTCATGAAACAACACAGGGGCAGCTGCTTGTGGCCTAGCTGGTTGGATGACACCTCGCTTTAGATTTTTGTCAATAAAGGCTTGCAGCTCTTCCAGGTCTTGTGGGGTCATTGAGTAGATCTTTGGCTTAGGGAGTTTCACCCCAGGAGGATTTTTATGCTGCGGTCTGTGGGGTGATAGGGCGGGAGCATATCTGAGCCCCTCTCACTGAATGCCTCACTGATGTCCCAGTATTCTTTTAGAATTTTCTCCTCACCCTCTAGGAACTCGCTTGCCACAGCTCCTAGCTTCCTCACAACCTTAGCTCTGGGTGGGGTTTTGCCCCCCCTTCCCAGCTGTGTGGAATGGAGTCATAAAAGCCCCTTCCTCTAATTCACATGAGGGTTCCATGTTCAGAGCCAAGGTAATCCAAGCAAGAGGGGTCGCTTCATTCCGGGAGCTACAATGAAACTCTGTGTCTCTTGGTGATCCCCCATCCACATCTCCATTGGTTCAGTTACAAAGTGAGCTGGGCCTCCCCCAGCTACCAACCCATCCAGCTGGCAAAATGCTATGGGCAACCTCAGTGTTCTCAGACTCCACCATCAGTTTCTCTACCATCTTGGGGCTAATCATGCATCTTGTGCACCTGAGTCCAAAAGGGATAACATCTTCCCCTGGGTGCCAGATGAAGGCACCCACAGTTCTACGGGGGTGGCCATGGGATGTGCAGACTTACCAAGGGGTAGGAGTTGGAGTCAGTCTAATTCTCCTCCAGAGTGGTCAGAGTTCCCAGCTCCTTCTGGCCAGGAGGGGCAAACTCAATGACCTTTATCCCTTTCAGTGCTGTTTTGCGGTACTTTGATGGCTGCTTCTCAGGCTTCTTGCCCCCAGCAGTTGTCAGCTTGGAGCTTGGCTTGGTGAGGCAATCTGCTGCTTGGTGACCCTCCTTCTCACACTTGAACCACACTGTGGACCTTGGTTTGGCTGCTGGGCCACCTTTGGCAGTTCTCAAGGCCTCTCTAGGGGCATGGGGGGAGGCTTGTTCCAGCTGCAGCTTCCACAGTGCCAGTCTCTAGCCAGATTAATTTCCACCTTGGCTGCCAACACATATCAGCACTGAAGGTCTAGAGGGGCTCCCCGGGAGATGCAGCTCTGATAGATGTCTTCGTTAAGCCCATCTTTGTAGCATTCCATTAGGACCTGGACCCGCTGCATTAGTAAATTATTGTCCAGTCTCCAACCTTCGTTTTGTGGCAAAGGTTGTCAAGAGTGTGGTGGCACGACAGCTACCCTGGTACCTGGAGGAAGCTGTCTATCTGGACCCGTACCAGTCAGGCTTCAGGCAGGGGTACAGCACAGAAACGGCATTGGTCACGTTGGTTGATGATCTCTGGTGGGCTCTGGATAGGGGTTACTCCTCTATCCTGGTCCTATTAGATCTCTCAGCAGCTTTTGATACCATCAACCATGGTATCATTACCAGCGGTTGAGGGGATTAGGAATTGGAGGCACCATGTTACGGTGGTTCTCCTCCTACCTCTCTGACTGCTCACAGTTTGTGTTGGCAGGGGGGCAGAGGTCAACCCCCTCCTTGGGGGGTACCGCAGGGATCGGTCCTCTTGCCTCTTCTGTTCAACATTTATGTGAAGCTGCTGGGTGAGATCATCCGTGGTTTTGGGGTGAGAGTCCACCAGTACACTGATGACACCCAGCTGTACATCTCCACTCCAAACCGCCCCAGTGATGCCCTTGATGTGATGTCCCGCTGCCTGGAGGCCATCCGGGTCTGGATGGGGAGAAATAGGCTCAAGCTCAACCCTTCCAAGACTGAGTGGCTGTGGCTTCCAGCATCCCGGTATAGTCAGCTGTGCCATTGCTGACTATTGGGGGTGAATCTCTGCCCCCCCACAGAGAGGGCTCACAATCTGGGTGTCCTCCTGGACTCACGGCTGTCTTTAGAAGAGCACATGACGGCCATAGCCAGGGAGGCTTGTTATCAGGTTCACCTGATCCGCCAGTTGCGTCCCTTTCTGGACCGGGATGCCTTGTGCACAGTCACTCAAGCCCTCATCACCTCTCGGCTGAACTACCGTAATGCTCTCTACATGGGACTCCCCTTGAAGAGCACTCGGAGGCTCCAACTGGTCCAGAATGTGGCTGCGTGGGTGGTTATGGGCGCACCTCGTTACGCCCATGTAACACCTCTCCTGTGCAAGCTGCACTGGCTCCCAGTAGTCTTCCAAGTGCAATTCAAGGTGTTGGTTACCACCTTTAAAGCGCTCCATGGAATAGGACCAGGATATCTATGGGACCGCCTTCTGCCACCAACAGCCTCCCACTGACCCCACAGAGAGGGACTCCTCAGGGTGCCGTCAGCCAAGTTATGCCGGCTGGCGACACCCAGGAGGAGAGTCTTCTCTGCTGGAGCCCCTGCCCTTTGGAATGAATTGCCCCTGGATATTCGCAACATCTCTGATCTCTGGGTCTTTCGCTGCACCCTCAAGACCCTACTGTTCTGACAGGCGGGGCTGTCTAATTAAATGATTTTAAATTGGGTTTTAACCTTGGGTTTTAAAATTCGGCCAAAACTATTTAATGATTTTAACTATGATATTGTATATTTATGTTTTAATTTTGGCTGTACACCATCCTGAGTCCTTCAGGAGGAGGGCAGTATATAAATAAAATTATTATTATTATTATTATTATTATTATTATTATTATTATTATTATTATTATTATTATTATTATTATTATTATTACCTCTGGGAGCCAGCCATGCATGTGGCAGGCCAACTCACAAAACTCCTGGGTGTATTCTGCTACTGACCTCCGCCCCTGGTTTATGGTCTTCATCCTGGTCCTAGCCTTGCGTTCGGCTAGGGGGTCCTCGAACTGTGTGCAGAGTGCCATCATAAACTGGTTGTAATCCCTCACTCTTCACAATCATCATTGTGAAGAGTGACCATCCAATCTGCTACGGCCGCTTCCAGGGCCATGGTGACATATGGCTGCTTCTGAAGCAAAGTCCTCCCCATACTCCTGCATGTGATTCCAGACTTGAGCTAGGAAGAATCCCAGGGCTTTGGGGTCCCCTTCTTTGGAATTCAGTGCCGCCAGGGGGGCCTGGGCTGTAGAAGTGGCAGCTGCCAAGACAGATGTAGCCAGAGCTAGCCCCTGCTGAGTTACATGAATCGCAGCTGGGGTTGCAGAGATGGCAGCTCCCCCTGCTGCCTCTCCAGTTTCTTCATGTACTGGCAGGGCAGGCTTCTGTGCGAGGGTCCGCCGAGCTCTCTGACTCTCAAGTGCTTTGTGCAGAAGTTGCACTGCATGGGTCAGCAGGAGGTCCTCTTTTTCGGCTTCCTGCAAGGTATAATCGCCCTGCTGGGCTCTGGCAACAGTCACCCTTGGGGGGTGCTCCTCCAGGTCTTCCATGCATCCTACGCCCAGTGACCATCTGGCTCGGACTGGTTTCTCCTTGAGCTGCAGCTCCTCCAGTCACTCCATCTCCTTATGGCAGTGTTGTGGCTGGGGGAGGTTGACCCCAAGGCTCCCCAATCTTCCTGGTTGCTCCCGTGGGTTGACATTGTGTGCTCAATCCCCTCAGTAGACTGAGTCTCTGGGTTGACCAATAAAGCAGATCTTGCTTAATGTCAGGCCTGCCTCCATTTAAAACCAAAGAAAGAAAACCCCTGACTCCATTGAGGTAGAAAAGAGGTACTTTTTTTGAGTTCAAAATGTTAGCAGTGAAAGCAAAGCAAGATCTGATTCAAAAGGCTTGAAAGTTACAGGTTGAAAGTTTCCCCCCAGGGACCCAGGCTGAATGTCCAATCCATGTCCTGCATCATGTCATGTGAAACTCATCTTCAGGTATTTTCATCCATCTGGAGTTCTAGGATGGTTGGCCTTGATTGGGTGTAAACAACTCCACTTAGCAGCACAGTAATTCTTGAGAGCAAACCTCCCTTTTTGTTCACATGGGCCTTCACCAAACCAGCTCACTTACCAAACCCAAATGCCATGCCTTCCCCTCTCCCCGATAGCAAGCATGTATCAAAGGAAAAGCCCATGCTAGAGAGCTGGCTGACAATGTCATAGAAAACAGCAAAGCACTCTACCTGGTCACATGTTATGCTGTAAGAAAGGTTTGCTTCTGCTAGGTGCCTAGCACTCAGTAAAATATGTTCTAGTATCCTACAAGATATGTTACATGCTTACAGATGATTTATCATACTAGCAGGAAACTGAAAATGATTAATATCAGAATTTGGTACACTTTTTTCTACTCATCATTTTTATTATCTAGGATGTAGATATTCTCTGATTATTGTTATATATTATCTTTCTCTGTCTATCTATGTATATTTCTTCCTTCTATATCCATATATAATCTATCTATCATCTATCTATCCATCTATCCTTATTTTTTATTTATTTATTTATATTTATATGCCGCCCTTCTCCGGAGACTCAGGGCGGCTTACAATGCGTTAAGCAATAGCCTTCATACTTTTGTATATTCCCAAGGGAATTGTTGTGGTCAAAATTGCTCAAAAGTTCCATCAATAGACATATTTTGTTCTTAATTAGATCCCTATATAATCAGACTTCTAGTCAGGTCAGGTGTGGTTTACAGGGAGAACTCTCAAATCCCATCCCGATAAAGAGTGGAGTAAGGCAGGGCTGTGTCCTGGCTCCTCTTTTGTTTAACTTATTCTTATGTGACTTGGCCTCTTACATTGGATGTACTGAGTCTCACGCCCCAAAGCTGTCAACTACGAAGATCCCGCTTCTCCTTTATGCTGATGACGCGGTCCTCCTATCACTGACGAGGCTTGGTCTGAAAAGGCTTCTTTCTGCATTTGGGTCCTACTGTGCTGAGAATCACTTGTTCATTAATTATGACAAATCAAAAGTATTGGTGTTCTCTAGAGCCCGGAAGCTACATAACTGGGCTATTAAGGGTAATGCTGTCAAGCAGGTTTCCCATTTTAAGTATTTAGGTATTTATTTTCAGAACACCGGTGCTTGGACTAGACATCGAACCCAGGTGCAGAATTCAGCCTCTTGTAGCCATCAGCAGATTTTAAGATTTTTCTATACCCAAGGTGGCCAATCTATTCCTTCTGCTCTGCGTATTTACAAAGCCAAAACCTTGGCCCAAACTCTTTACAGAGTTCCTATATGGATACAGGGCTTCAAGGAGTGTATCGAAAGAACCCAGGCTGCTTTTTTAAGGAAACTTTTGGGTCTCCCTCCCTGTGTTGGCTTTGCTCCGATGTACCTGGAACTGGGCATTCGATCAGTCGAATGCATGGCGTGGATCAACACCTTTAAATGATGGTTTCAGGTGCTCTTTTTGGCAGCCCCTGATAGCTACCTCTCCCTGGTGTTAGCTGACCCCTATACGTCTCAATGGGAGAGGGAACTGATGAAGAAACTCCACCTGTTAGGCTTTTCGGGGGATGCCATGGGAGACTATGGCCTTAAAGATGCCCAATCTAGGGTAGTCCAACGGCTTGTGGACATAGACTTACAATACCTGAGAGCCAGAGCCAATAAGATCTGCTCCCCTCTAGTCTTCAGCCAATTTAATAATTACGGACTGAGGATGGCCTCATATTTCTATACTCTAACCATCCCCAAGTATAGAAGAGTCTTGCCTTCAGCATTGCTGGACGGACGATTCAAGAGGCTCCCGATGGTCGAGCGGCTATGTCCCTGTGGTAGAGCGGAGGTAGAGATTGCGGAGCACGTCCTGTTACACTGCCCCATGTACAACGTAGACAGGACCAATTTGATGTCTCTCTTAGAGACAGACTTTTGTGGACTCAATGCCAGTGATTTGGCCTTGTATTGTTTAGGGGATGGCTCCTCATACACTACCTCTCAGGTCTCAAAATTCTTTTTAAAAGCCGTAACCATTAGAGGAGAGTGCTGTGGTTTCTCTCGGCTGGGGCTTCCGGCGGCCAGCTGTTCGTGATGATGCTTTTCCTATGTTTTTTCTGTAGTTATGCTTGCATTTTGGTCTGTGACCGTAAATAAAGTATTATTATTATTATTACTTTTGTATATTTATACAAAGTCAGCTTATTGCCCCCACAAACCGGGTCCTATGCTGCCACATTCCACAAAGACTGTTTATTATTGGTTAAGAATAATCGAGATGGAGGAAGGGAGGTTACCAAAATCAGCACTAATAGAGCAAATTATCTCAAGTAATAAAAATAACTGGTTATCAAGAGTTTAGAAGCAGGTATCTAGCTCTGGTATTCCTTTAAATTGGCAGCAGTACGATTATAGGCAGATCCGAAACTGGATTGCACAGAGATTTAAGGACATAAGTGCCCAATCATATATTGCACAGGTGACAGCAGTAGAAGTTTGCCCCTGGTTATCAGCCAATAAACAAATTTTTTAAATAGAAAAATATTTAACTATGCCTTTGTTTCCCGTCATAAGGAGATATTTTACCAAATTGAAGTTAGACCAACTTCAAACAAACATGCTTTGGGGTAGGTATAAGGGTATTCCTGTAAGAGAAAGAGTCTGTTTATGTGGGACGGGGGAAGTTGAAACAATATCCCATGTAATTTTTGATTGCCCCCTATACTCAGACATGAGGGAACATCAACTGGGCAGGATCTTTTATACCAACACCCCTAAGTCTAAAGAGCACTTCTTGCGACATTGTTTGCTAGGTTCTAACTCGCAGTTGGTAAAATGGATTGCTAAATTTGCCGCAAAGTTGATGGAAAAAAGGACAAGGTGCAGTAGAATGCAGTAGATTGTAGGAAAGACCATTTGATCTAACAATGTAATTTTAATAATAGTTTTAACACTGATTGGGTAGATGCAGGGGTGACATTATAATATAATTTTAATCATATTTAAATGGTATTTTAAATGATTGTATTTTATTCCGATTTCATTTTAGATCGTATTTTATTATAATTGCATTTTAATCATGAGTTATTCCAATTTCATTTAATTTGTTTTACCAAACTTTTGTAATGATTTGTTTCTGGAACTCTGTACTTGATATGGCCCAAGGGCTAATCAATAAATAAATTCAATTCACAAAGACTGATGGCAATATCAAATTAAAACCTCAAACTACAGAAAAAAAGTCAATCAATAAATCATACTATGAAAAAAAAATACTAAGTGAAATGACAGTTCCAACAGTACTGCTATAGCTAATATAAACAGGCATCCCACAATTCATATTAATATGTATTTGTTCTATAATGAAAGGGTGGTGTTTTTTGTATGTTCAGATTTGCTACAAGCTGGAAAAAGATCTGAAAATATAAATTTCAATTGAAATCACTCTAGGCAATAAAATATTCTGAAAAACCTGTTTTTATATATAAGAGAATTAAACCACAAATAATATTTGATTTGACTTGAATTATTAGAAAGCCTCCAACCTAAAAAAATTGAGATGTTGTAATAAACATATTTGCCAGTAGAGGGCAGAACATACACATATAATTTCTGCAAAGATCACATAAATGAATATTTTAGTGATTTAAAAGGGACCTGGTCCTTCTGTTTAATCTCTCATGGCAAAAGAATGACAACAAAACAACCTTCTACCATCAAGGAAAACAATATGCTCTGAAAGTTGTTAAAAACTCAAATCTAGCTCTATTAGTTGATAACTGTTGCCAGCCACCGAGTCCAAATTACTGTGATCTTTTAAACTCTATACCATACTGCAAAGAAAAGAAAAATAATATAACAGTCTAACAAAAGGTGTACACCACACTTGTTTCTAGGGGAAAAAATTACCTTGGCATGGTGATTAAAATGAATGCAAAATAAAAATTCTCACAAACAGGGCTCGTGTAAACTCTTGACATGGGGAATTGGAATTTCCCAGTGCTATTAACACTTAACAGTTGGAGCCCTGTACCAGCCAAGAACAAGTGATTAAGGGGTATTTGTTTAAACTAATTTCAGTCTGTATACTGGGTCTATGGAGACTGGGGTTACTCTGCTGGAATTGTGCAACACTACTAATTGGTTACAAATTTAACAGTGGCAGAGTTCCCACAGGAGCATTGCTATGTATTCATTAACTGTACTTTCTCTACAGATCTATTTGTGGATTAAGCATTTGTGGCATGAGGTGCCCTGGGCTGCTTCTGAACAGTTGGTTAGCGGTATGCCATTGTATTAGTCTTCTCCATCCCGCAATTTATTACCAATGCATAAATAATAATTGAATGGAGTCCTATGAGATCATTTCAGAAACCAAATTATAATTGCATGCACTCATTGGGGTTGTTCACGTATGTCAGCAAGATTACAATGAAAGAAAAATGACACATAACTTGCATTGCATGTTGGTCTTCAAATTATTGATCCCTGGACAATTTTCCAGGAAACTAAAATGTCTCTATTTAGTTTAGTTTATTTATTTGGTTACTGAGATGAAAATAATAAGAATGTAGGTACCTATTAGCTGTGCAGTCATACACATAAACAAACAAGATTAATGCCTCTATTCAACAGACTGGGACATACGTCCCAGAGGATGACAGCAGTGGTGGAATTCAATTTTGTTTACTACCGGTTCTGTGGGCATGGCTTGGTGGGCATGGCAGGGGAAGGATATTGCAAAATCTCCATTCCCTCCCCACTCCAGGGGAAGGATACTGCAAAATCTCCATTCCCACCCCACTCTAGGGTGGTATTTGCCGGTTCTCCAAACTACTCAAAATTTCCACTACCAGTTCTCCAGAACCTGTCAGAACCTGCTGAATAGCACCCCTGGATGACACCCATCCATTGATAACAACCTGCTTTCTTTCCCTCCTGAATCTCATTGCATATTACAGGTAGGTAGGTAGATAAGCAACAAAGGGACTTTGCACTTCAGATATAAATAAGGGAATATCAATGAAAGTAAGTTTAATCATAACACAACAATCTAAAAAAACACTAAAATAATAAATGTTAAAATGAGAACATGTTATTTATACATCTACATTTTGTTTCAGTTTGGATTAGGAATCTCTGGCCACATTATCTTCCTCCTTCTAGAATAAGGGTTGGAGAACGGTCATTTGATCTAATCATAATGAAAACTGCACCTGGCAGATGTTGCATTTATATCTGACAAGCTAATTGATTATTTCCTATGCAAAACATTATGGGCACACTAACTAAAGAATTAATCTAAACTGCCACCTGATTTCACTTCTTATTTAACAAGATAGCCAGACCCCTCAAAAGAGCAGCCAATGTAATTTCCTCATTGGAGTAATCCATGATCTATGCCAGTTTATTAAATAGTATCATACTGGTTTTCAGGGAGACAGATCATCACTATGTGATGATTTATGGAACACTTGTCAATGGCTTGAGAATTCTACCCTGCTCCATTCCATACTGGAATTAATAAGCAACCCACAGATTCCCTAATTTGCTGGCATTTATTATATTCAACTCTCCTAATATTTATAAAACCAGAATGTTGTATCTCTTTTATAACTTGGGCACTATTAGTTTCAGTTCAGTTTAACACATGGCCTGATTTGTTTTTATTCTTTGAATACCAATAATTTTATTAGTGTTTTCTAGTCAACTGATGCTCCATTCTTTTCTATGCACTGTAAAGAGGTTTCAATCATGTTTACATTTAAAACAGCCTGTTGGACATCCTAAGTGAATTGGGCTGAACCTTCGTAATGCAGTACTCTCAAAAGTTACCCCACCTTGCCATTCTGAATGATATCTTGGCTGACAGTATCACAAGGTATTGTAGAGTTTTAATGTGCAACATCTGAGCTTTATGAGTTATTCACATTTTTATATATCATCAATTAACTTGTAATTTTTGACTGAACTATTAGGAAACTATCACTTACAAACGAAGTAATAGTTCAGAGCAACTGAACTATCAAAAGAAAATATGTAAAATTGGTATTTATTCATTGGTTTCAAATTGGCTTTATTTTCCATTGTATGCTAGTCAATAATATTCTATGGTAGAAAGAAAAATCCATCTAGTTCAGTTCCAAGCTGGGAGAAAGGCGCTGGAAATAAAATGGAGACTGATTGAATTCCATTTATTGATGACTAGAATGAACATGTGGTTCAGTGACAGCTGACAAATTTGTTGAATGAGTGGATGGATCTTTATAGGTTTCGGTGATGCTGCTGGGAGTTGTGCAATCTCTGAAATGCCCCTAGGGGGTTGTGCAATGTAGTGAGCTCTGTATCCTTTGCTATTCTAATGGTGGTGGGTTAATCCAATTATGTCCTAAAGATAATGTCCTGTTCTTAGGATTTGGGTGGAGAAGGATATAAATTTTAATCTCATCCCTGGAGGTGAAGATGTTTTGCATGGGAATAGGCTGGGCCAGTCTCTCTCAATGGGCACAAAATATCTGTCAGATCCCTAAAGTGATACTGTCATTCAATTGGGGAAGGTGGAGTCTTGGATTCGATTTACTAGCATTGCCTGTGTTAACAGATATTTTACAACCTATATCCTGGCACCAAAGAACCCTGAGATCCCCTTAACATTGAGGAATGTTTATGACAACCATGTGGGCTGTTTCACTTTAAAGGATAAAGGAGAAAAAATGTGAATACGTACGTGTCCGGTTCTCAGGGCAGCTGGTAAAGAAAACATCTTCACATTTGTGTATTGGCTAAATTCTGCATTCTGGTTTAAGGGAGAGGCCTCTACTGCTTTAATCCTACTTGTCTTGCCTAAGGGTAGTCAAACGTTGCTTTAAATCCATTGCTATCATTGCAGAAGGGTACTGCATTTCACACCAGGACATAGAAATGGACCCTCAAAAAGTGCAGGCTGTACCTGATTTGGAACCACCATGCACATGTAAACAGTTCCAAAGCTTCCTGGGTTTCGCCAACTTTTACCACCAGTTTATCCCCACTTTCACTCAGATTGCCCTCCCCATCACCAAGCTCTTAAAAATGAAGTGGGAGGGCAACCCTAAACCGAAGCAGCCTTTGAACTGGATTATGGGATGCCAAGCGGCATTTGAAAAACTTAAATGGCTGTTCTCAGCAGAACCAATTCTAAAACACCCAGACACAGAGAAACCATTTGTCATACAAGCAGATGCCAGCGATGTGGCAATAGGAGTGGCCCTGCTTCAGAAAAATGAGCAAGACCAGCTACAACCATGTGCTTACACATCCAAAAAGTTGAATGAGACTGAGCAAAGGTGGGCCATTTGGGAGAAAGAGGCTTATGCAGTTTGTTTGGGCACTTTTAACCTGAAGGCACTTCCTAGAGGGGAGTAAGTCCCCTTTTGAAATCTGGACTGATCATAAAAATTTAGAAGCCTTAAAGACCCCAAGGAAACTCTCCCCAAAACAAGTACGATGGGCACTTTAATTGGTTTGATTTTACTCTAAACTACCTCTCTGGGGGGAAAAACTTTCTGGCAGATGCGCTCTCCAGAAAATCATAATACAACAGTGCGAAGTCAGACGTAATCAAACCCATAGTACAAAACAATCAACTAGCCGCTAAAGTAATCACCAGATCCCAGGCAAAACAAGAAATATTGACGAACAATGACACCACCCAAACTTTTAAACAAGCATTGGCCACTGATGAATAGTTTTTGAACCACAAATCCATCTGTCTGATGAAAGAGGACTTGGCCTGGGTGGGAGGGAAGTTGTATGTTTCAGCCAGCCAAAGGCTATGCTTAATGGAAAGGTGCCATGACTCAAAATTAGCTGTACATTTTGGTTTTGTGAAAACTTTACACCTAATTAAAAGATAATTTTGGTGGCCATCACTGAAAAAGGACATAGAAAGCTCTGTAGCTAGCTGTCCCATTTGTGCAGCAGCAAAAAGACTTCAGGGGAAAATCCCAGGTCTCTTGCAGAAAGTAGCCGAGCCTTCAGCGCCATGGAGAGAGATTGCTATCGATTTCATTGTAGAATTGCCAGACAGTGAGGGAAATGTTATTTGGGTCATGACAGACCTGTTTTCAAAACAGGCACATTTTATATCTTGCCAAAAGATCCCAACTGCTAAACGTTTAGCCAAATTATTCCTAATACACATTTATCGGCTTCATGGAGTTCCACAAAGGATCATCTCCGACAGAGGGGTTCAATTCACCTCCAAATTTTGGAGGGCATTTTTGGATTTGCTTGGTACTGCCCAGGGGTTGAGCTCTTCGCATCACATGTGTACTAACAGGAATTCTGAAAGACTGAACTCGGTGCTAGAACAATATTTAAGATGTTTTATTAATTTTCAACAGGATAACTAGACCGAACTTTTACCTTTTGCTGAAGTTGCATTTAATAACTCTGTATACTCAAGCACTGGTTTTACCCCTTTTAGAGTAGCAACAGGCCAGGATTTCAACCCCATGCCTGAACTACCCCCAGAAGAATCCACCATCCCCTCACTTAAGGAGTGGATGGGTAATTTGCAAAACACATGGCCAGTGGTTAGATTAGCCTTAACAGAAGCTAGAGAGGCTTTTAAAATTCAAGCTGACAAGAAAAGGAAGGAAATCAACCCTTTCCATGTTGGAGACAGAGTATACTTATCTACAAAATTCCTGAAATCATTATAGCCATCAAAGAAATTTCATTGGACCTTTCCCTATCACTAGGGTCATCAAGCCAGTAGCAGTTAAACTACTCCTTCCAAAGACATTCAGGCAAATCCACCCAGTATTCCACATTAGCTTACTCAAGCGAGAAGTAATATCATCCCTCAGACCACCTGCATCTACACCACCTGTGCCCATCATGATTGAAGGTGAACAACACTTTGAAATCAAGGAAATCCTTGACTCTATGATCCCCAGAGGGACAATACAATACTTAGTTGCTTGGAAACATTTACCCTCAGTCCACAACGAATGGGTCACTAAACACCATGTTAGGACTCCAACCTTACTGAGAAAATTTCACTCCCAATACCCTAACAAACCTTGTTAATATACTATCATGAATTTTTTGTTTCTATTTTTTCACAGGTGGACCCTTTTGTTTTGTAAGGAGGGTAGCATGTCAAATCCCTAAAGTGATACTGTCATTCGATTGGGAGAAGGGGGAGACTTGGATTCGATTTACTAGCATTGCCTGTGTTAACAGATATTTTACAACCTATATCCTGGCGCCAAAGAGCCCTGAGATCCCCTTAACATTGAGGAATGTTTATGACAGCCATGTGGGATGTTTCACTTTAAAGGATAAAGCAGAAACAATATGAATACATACTTATCCCTTTCTCAGGGCAGCTGGTAAAGAAAACATCTTCACACTTGTATATTGGCTAAATTCTGCATTCTGGCTTAAGAGAGGGGTCTCTACTGTTTTAATCCTACTTGTCTTGCCTAAGGGTATTCAGATGTTGCTTTGAATCCACTCCTGTCACTTCTGCTTAATAAAAGGTTCCTTTTGAAATACTACATTTCAAGAGTTTTTACTTTTTTAAGTTGGAAGGAGAGGGCTAGAGGACCGGAAGCGTCACAGTGAAACAGTTGGGGAATTAGCGGGCTCTGATGAACTCCGCAAAAACCTGGACTGATGAACCACTGCCGAGGGGTCTTCGGACCAGAACCGTCCTGTAGGGACGGGGAAGAAGGAGAGGCACCTCGGAAGACCAAGAGGAACAGGCAAGTTCTTTGAAGGTCAGAGGAATCTCTCTCCGATTTGGTGGTGGAGGTGGCAGCCATTGCGGCTGTCAAGAAGCTGGGGCAACTGGACTAAGTATTGAGCAGGAGTGGTGAATGCAACGGAGTTTTTGAAGCCAGGTGAGTGACAGCTAACCCATAGATGAAATAACAACAACAACAAAAATTATTTTAAAACCTGAAACTCCCAGCGTAAAACTAGCAGCTAATGGGCAAGGAGGAAGAAAAGAGAATGCAAGCAGAATTTAAAGGGACAAAAACCTGAAAAGAAAATTGATCTTTGAATAAAATTAACTGGAAAATTTTAAGAAAATTAGAAGAAACAACCCCAAAATTGGCTAAAGGATTGGAAAGAAAATAAATAGATCCTTTCTTGTTGAAGGCTAAGAAAAATAAAAGCAATTGGATATTAAGCCCTGCAACAGAAGTGCAATACAAAAAAAAGAGGGGGGAGTATTGTTTAATTTGGACTGGACTATAAAACTGATTTGGTATTTTTAAAGTTAAAAAGAAGAAAAAAGAAGCTAGATTGTTAACAAAGATTGATACAAAATAGACACTCTGTTAAACAATTAAGAGAATTGTGGATTCTAGAGAGACATCTTCGGGAGAAAAAAGAGCATTGCAATTTGGAATCTTTGTTTTGGAAAACTTTGAACTATATCAGTGATAATAGGCATGAGAACTTTTGGGGAGGATTGCTTTGTCTGCAAGCGGCTTGACTTTGGAAAAAAAGGAAAACAATGGAACTTTTAAATTTGGAACAATACTAATACAGAAAGAATAAAATGGCGCAGGAATTTAGAGAAATGATGGAAATGATGTATTTGTTGTGGAAAGCGGAAATAAGAGGAATAATTACGATGCTACATGGAGAATCGAAACTTGAGGATCCAAAAACTGAGAAAGAGCATGTTCAAGCTGACAAGGAAACAAAGATGGAGAAGCAAGACACAGAGACTGAAAACAAAGAAGAAGATAAAGACAATGAATTTAATTATGGAAAACTAATTGAATATATGGATAGTAATAATAAAAAGGAGATTTTTAGAGATTACATTGGGATTAACAATGGAAAAAACAGAAAAGGCTGAAAAAGACAAAGAAGGAGAGAAGGGAGGAATAGAAAGAACACAAAAAACTTAAATAATTACACTGGGATTAACAGTGGGGAAAAAAAGAGAGGGAAAAGAAGGGAAACAACAGGAAATGCAGGGCAAAATAGAAGAGTCCAGATTTGTGAAACACAGAATGATTACACTGGGATATACAGTGGGATAAATAATGGTGAAGTAAGAAAAGGAGAAAAGAGATGGGAAACAATGGGAAATTTAGGGCAAAAGAGAAGCGCTCAAGATTTCAAAGTACAAAAGAAAAAAGGGGAAAGAAAAAGGTAAAAATAAAAATGGGAAGGGAGAAAAAGAAATGAAAGAGAAAGATGCTATATGTATTTAGAATTGAAATATGAATTGTAGTAAAAAAATGGGAAACCATATGATTGCAAAAATAAAATGAATAATAATTGGAATATTTATATTGTATCTTTGAAAATTAGATAATGATAAGTTTTGGTTTTTTTATTTTTTATTTTTTTAAGAAATATGAATAAGTTTTTGCCCAATATTGGAAGAGTGACATCTTACCGACTGTTGACCAATGGACTCAGAAGATGGCTGGATTTGCAGAAATGGCGAAGATTTCAGCTTTTTTAAAAGATCAGACGCATGAGAAGTATATGCAGGAATGGAAATTATGGATTGAGTATGTACAGAATAAGTATCAGACTAGAAAATATTATGTCGCTTTTAGCTGAGAAGGATTGATGATTATGATATTATGTCGCTTTTAGCTGAGAAGGATTGATGATTATGTTACTAAATATAGAAAAAAAGATATGGAAGGTTGAATAACATATATATTGTTTGGGAATATTAGCATTGCATATAATGGAAGTCATGGGGGGGAGGGAAGAGGGAGGAGGGGGAGGGTTAGGGCGGGGATGGGATGGAATTACATATTGTTTTTATATGTATTTTATAATGTTGGGTTAGGGTGGGGGGGAAAGGGGGAAAAATTTGTATTTGTAAAACTTTTTCAATAAAAAAAAAGAAATATGAATAAGTTTAAATTGTAACAATTCAAATACCTTTAATGGTATATGGTGGTGAAAGTAGAAAAGATTAAGTTGTGGCTTGGATAACAGTTAGAATATTTTTAAAGTTAACTAGGGAAATTGTAATGGTTGGAATATTTTTAATTCTTTAATTCTATAATGTAAAGAAAGTAGAAATGATTAATTGTAATAATTGAAATACTTCCAATTGTATATCATGTTGAAAGCAGAATTGGCTATAATTAATTGATTTGTAAGGAATTGAATTGCATGGAAATAACTGGAATATTCATGTTTATATTTATTAATATAAAAAAGATAGTTATATAACTAACTGATCTATACTAAAATGTTGGATTTGTATTATCAGAGGAAATCTATGTTATAAAATAAGCGGGTTTATTATTATTATAAGAATTAAACTACTGTAACATTACACAACTAACCAAGGTGAAGATAGATATACAAATAGATGACAATGGGAAGGGGTATAACATACAACAGAAGGGAAAAACTGAATTTAATTAAGATTAGAGATGAGAATGAAGGGTAATATTGGTTCTCAAAAAATAGATAAGAAATGAATATGGCGAAAAGGAAATATAGAAATTGTAAATTTAATTGAAATGACTAAATAATTTGTGAACTGGCAAAATGCTCTGTTCAAAGAAAATACATTGTATGTTTGTATGTGTATTTGTCTAAAAAATTTTTAAAAACTTGATAATAAAAAAAAAGTTGGAAGGAGAGACAATCCTTACAATATCCATCTCTAAAGACCTCAGGCATTTGCTGGAGGCTATTAAGAAAAACTGGGGCTGCTTTCTGCCTCTAAGAATATGTTTCTCCATTTCTCCTTTGTGGAAATATATTATTCTGCCTCTTTTAATATTCCCAAAAATATTTCTTTTTTTAAAAAAAATTTTATTAGACGTTAAAACATACAAAAAAAAGACAAAGACATAAACAACAAAAATACAACCATTCCCTCCACCTACACCACTCGTACTACATATACATATTTGTTGTCAGTCATCTACAGATCATATCTTAAATTTTATGTAATTTACATGGTCAATTATCATGTATTTCAACTTAGAATTGTAAGTATTGGTGTTTAGATATCTTTTTTGTTCTATATCTCTCACCAAAAATATTTCATTCACTAGGATGGGGGGGGGGCTTCCCACACTGTGTTCCCATTATTGATATAATCTTATAAATTTGTAAAGATTTTTATGGATGAAAAAATACTGGTAGCATCGCCTCTAAGCAAGTATTATTATCAAACACCAATCTATTTATAATGGTGCTAATCCCTACTTTATTTTGAAACCAAGTAGCCACAACGGATATTAAGAAAACTCAAGGTCTGCCTCAGTATTTCATTATTTGGCACACAGAAAATTAGAACTGCAAATCCCAGAATTCCAATTCATTTTAATGAACCTTTGAGGGAGTCCATCAGCAGCCTGATTTTTTTTCAACTTTCATTTCTAAAATATGCTCTAATATCTTGCTCTATAACTAGAAAGGAACAACAGCAATAGGAACTAAATAGATTCAAATGCCTACACTATTTTCATTGTTTTGACTAATGTTAAGGCACTAGGATGATTGACAAAGTCTTGGGCATTAGATGTGGAATATTTTATTTTATTTTATTTTATTTTATTTTAATTACATCTAATCAAAATGTTCTGATTTAACATAACTTGAATAATATGGTGCCTTTCAGATATATTGAGTAGAATTGAAGCCAAACAGATCTGGAAAGCTTCAGTCTGGGGGAAATTAATTTAGACCAAGATTTTGCTGTTTTGCAATGGCTTCCAAGACTTTCCACTGACCAGCTAAGGCTTCACATGAACTACATTTCTGGCTATATCTAAATAAATTTTCTTCAACCTTATATCTTGCAAGTATAAACTTACTTTCCAGCCTTTTTGACAAGCTGTAACTTCGGGAAGTGTGGTGATATTTCATATCCTAACCTGAATATATGATTGCATGGTCACATCTATACTTCCTAGATGACAATTTCCATTTTAACTCTCTGGCAAGGAATAATGAGTTTCATAAAGTACACAGATCTGATTTTTGATTTTGATTTTCAAATCAATGCTAAGCTCTTGTTTCATTACAACTCTCTCCATAGCACTGAGACCTCAGTCATTCATATAAACAATGGAGATTTTTTTGTGGTATGCAAAGCAAAAAGGGATGAGAACAAAAGTGTTATAACTATTCTATGCAAGGCAAAAGGAATTCAGAAGAAGTCTGGCTGCCTAATGCATTCCCTCCGTACTTCTGGCTGTGCTGTAGCATCTAGGGGGTTCAGATAACAGGAGCTGGATCATATGCATTTGCAGCAAGACTTCTGACCTTTCCACCTGCTACAGCATATTCCAGACCAACCAGTGTTCTGCTGCTGAGAGCCCCTCCTGTCAATGAAAACATTTTCTAGTAATTGACACAAAATCAGCCACAAAACCTGGATAGCAGATTAATACTTTTTCTATGCAGTTATAATATTCAGGAATGAAACAGTACAGTAGTATTTATTTATGCCAAAATATTTATTTATTCATATAGCAATATTTATTTATTTATCTAGGCCACTCCATTCAGATTGCCTTGGTGAGGGGGGGCAGAATGGATTTTGTGGATCAAGTACAGGCTTTTAATTCTAGCTCAAACGGCACTCTGAACATTCAAAGAGTAGCACGTAAAACTAGAAATATAATAAACCCTACTCCTAGTCTTACAAGCATTCAGTTCTGAAGACAAAAAAGCTGTTAGCATGATAATTTCAGAAGCATATCAAAGTATAATCATTGTAAATATAATTTCAGAAATATTATTTAATCACCGCAAATGTTCTCCAATATACCAGTATGTGCACTTCTGAGGGTTAAATCTAATATCAAAATGATTACATATGGCATATAGTTATTTATCAGACCCATTTCTAGCACACTTGTCTTTTAAATAAAAATAAAGTTTAAAAACTAAGTGAGAGATCACAAATGTAGGGTGGCAGACAACTGTGTTGTTATTGGAGGTAGAAGCTGGGAAGATCCTTTGAGAGCTTGATAATCCAGAAATGATCTCTTAAAGCTTCAACGTTTTAATTTGCTTAAGGAACCTGTGGCTCTCTAGATCTTGCTCTCTGGAGTTGATGGGATTACAATTCACCAATATCTGCAGCATCAAATATTTCTATGGAGATTCTCAATCATCCAAGTCATCCAAAGGTGCTGTTTAAAAGGCAACTGGACTTTCACAAATGAAGGCAACTGGACTTTCTTGATTTTTTCCTTGAAAACAGGAAGCTGAATTAAAGAAATTCCACTCAGAACTGAAGAAGCTTCTTGGGTTTCTTCTTGGGTCAAGGAAAAAACCCAAGAAAGTCCAGTTGCCTTTTGAAAAAGCACCTTTGGGACATCAAGTATTTCCCACCCCTACTATATTGTATTATAGGCACTGCCTGCTAGAGTATCTGTCAGATTATTCATGAACTGGCAAAGAAATGGTAACAAGGTCAGCCAATGAAAAGTCAGCCAAGCTGAGACAGACTGGAGCCAGGGTGTGTCTTAGTCTGCAGCTTCTGAGTCTGTGCTTGTAACTGATCTCTCTGCTTGTTACCATGTTGAAAGAACTCTGCTATTGGTATTGTAAAATTTACTTCATCTATTATTATGTATATAAAGAAGCCATGTTGACTGCTAACCATTTAATTAATAGACTGTGGAGTTCATCCATTAATGATACTCCATATGCAGTGCTATATAGGAGAAAACCATCTCTGGCACATTTAAGGGTTCTTGGAAGTAATGTGTGGGTTCATATTCCAAAGGCAATTAGAAGAAAGGGACAACCAAAGGCTAGAAAGCTCAGGTTTATGGGCTATGAGCCAGGTTCAAAAAGCTATCGCTTTAGTGATGGGAGCAAAAGAATAGTCATTTCCAGGTCTGCTAGCTTTGCAGAGCAAAATTGGAATAGAATTGATGCAAATTTTTGGAATGATTCACTTATTGATGATGATTCACTTAGTGATGGTAACTCACTTAGTGATGGTAACTCACTTAGTAACAGTGTCAGCATTCAGGGAGGAGAAACTGAAGAAGCTGGAAAAGATATGAAGCAAGAGGGGGTTGAAACACAGAAGCAGTCAATGCCCCACAGGTCAGAGCGATGGAACAAGGGGATTCCACCTGACAGGTATTCTGCTAGTAAAGTAAAGGTGTGTAATATATGGTATAAGCCAAGGAACTATAAGGACTATAAGGAAGTATTGGCATTACCTAAAATAGAACAAGTACAATGGAAAGAAGCCATGGACAAGGAAATAAAATCCATGGATGAACATAAAGTGTGACTTTGCCACAGGGTAGCAAAGCTGTAGGATGCAAATGGGTATACAAGAAGAAAGTACTGCCCAATAATGAGGTACAAAATAAAGCAAGGTTAGTGGCACAAGGTTTTTCACAGATGAAAAATGTGCACTATGATGAGGTATTCGCACCAACTGTAAAGACTGAAAGCATCAGGCTGGCACTAGCATTGGCAGGGGACGTGGGCATAAAATTTGGCATTTTGACATAACCACTGCATTCCTCAATGCAGAATTAGAGGAAGAAATGTACATGGTTCAAGCACCAGGATATGAAAGTAAAAAGCCTAACATGATGTATAAATTGAACAAGGCCATTTATAGGCTGAAGCAGTCAGCCAGGAATTAGAATACCTGTTTAGATACTGCATTGAAGGGTCTTAGGTTCAAGAGTTGCAAGGCTGATGGTTTTATATACACTGGAAAGTTACAAGGTGGGGATTGTCAACTATTAGCATTTGTGAATGATCTTTGCTTCATTGCAAAGGATGTATCACAGGTAAAAGATTTTGCTAATAAGTTGGAGGAAAAAATTGAACTAAAGAATTTGGGTTCTTCAAATACAGGTCTAGGAAGAAATTAAATTAAATTATTTGGATTTATGTCTCTTCCAGTCATGAAGGGAGGGGTGTCAGATTATTCATGACATGGTAACAAGAGACATGGTAACAAGGTCAGCCAATGAATAGGCATAGCAACTAGGTCAGCCAATTGGGAGCTGAGACAGACTGGAGCCAGGGCGTGTCTTAGTCTGCAGCTTCTGAGTCTGTGCAGAGAAACTGAAACCAGTGTGAACTAGGCTGCTCTGCTGAAATGAAACTAATTATTCTCTCCTGCCTTGTGTTTTGCTTGTAACTGATCTCTCTACTTGTTACCATGTTGAAAGAACTCTGCTATTGGTGTTGTAAAATTTACTTCATCTATTATTATGTATATAAAGAAGTTAATAAATCCTGCTGAATCAGTTATCTGTGTGTGCTTCTGGATTTGATTTTACAAGAAACTCGGACAGTATCTGTCTGCTGCAAATAAGATGTTTCAGTGCCCCCCCCCCAAAAAAAACCATTTCAGATGATAAAGCAATTGGCAAATGAGAAAAGATAAGTGTAGACCAACTAGTTTTCTGTGGCCTCCTAAGGAGGCAGAGTTCCTTTTCATTTTTGGAACATTTATCGCCCAACAGGCAGACTTTATTACTATTGTACCAAGAAAAATGGAAAGAAAAATAGCCTGCTTGTGTGGTGCTGTCATAATAATTGGATATAGAAACACTGCTTAAGCACAGTTACTCTGAATATCAACGTCAAAATCTTCTTTCTATCAGTAAAAGCTAAGATTCTACTACTGTAGATATTATGGCTGACAAGTCAGTGAAATGAATTACAAATTCTTGTAATATTATTTAATTGCTTAAAATGAAATACAATCACTTACATAACTCCTCTTTCCCCAACCTGGATCTCTGTAGATGACAAGGAATCTGTTTCTTGCTTCAGAAAACAGAATAACAGAGTTGGAAGGGACCTTGGAGGTCTTCTAGTTCAACCCTCTGGGAAACCCTACACCACTTCAGACTAATGGTTATCCAATATCTTCTTTAAAACATCCAGAGTTGGAGCATTCACAACTTCTGGAGGCAAGTTGTTCCACTGATTAACTGTTCTAATTGTCAGGAAATTTCTCCTTAGTTCTAGGTTGTTTCTCTCCTTGATTAGTTTCCATCCATTGCTTCTTGTCCTGCCCTCTGGTGCTTTGGAGAATAGCTTGATTCCCTCTTCTTTGTGGCAGCCCCTGAGATATTGGAACACTGCTATCATGTCACCCCTAGTACTTCTTTTCATTAAACTAGTTCCTGCAGCCATTCTTCATATGTTTTAGCCTCCAGTCCCCTAATCATCTTTGTTGCTCTTCTCTGCACTCTTTCTAGAGTCTCCACATCTTTTTTTACATCGTGGCAACCAAAACTGGATGCAGTATTCCAAGTGTGGCTTTACCAAGGCATTATAAAGTGGTATTAATACTTCATGTGATCTTGATTCTATCCCTCTGTTTTTGCAGCCTAGAACTGTTTTGGCTTTTTTGGCAGCTGCTGCACACTGCTGGCTCATATTTAAATGGTTGTTCACTACAATTACAAGATCCCTCTCACAGTTACTACTATTGAGCAAGGTACCACATATTCTGTACCTGTGCATTTTGTTTTTCTTGCCTAAATGTAGAACCTTACTTTTTTCACCATTGAATTTCATTTTGTTAGATAGTGCCCAATGTTCAAGTCTGTCAAGATCCTTCTGTATCTTAAGCCAATCTTCCGGAGTGTTAGCTATTCCTGCTAGCTTGGTGTCGTCTGCAAATTTGATGAGTTCCCCATATATCTCCCCATCCAAATCATTGATGAAGAAGCTGAAGAGTACTGGGCCTAAAAGAGAACCTTTGAGTACCCCACTGAATACTTCCCTCTATGTAGATACAGTTCCATTGAGGACTATCCACGTTGAGTGCAGTTGGTCAGCCAGTTACGAATCCATCTGGTGGTGATGCTATCTAGTCCACATTTTTCTATTTTATCTAGTAGTAGGTTATGGTCTACTTTATCAAATGCCTTACTGAAGTCCAACTAAATTATATTGACAGCATTCCTCTGGTCCATTAATTTTGTCAAAGAATGCAATAAGATTAGTCTGGCATGATCTGTTTTTGACAAACCCATGTTGGCTTTTGGTTATTACTTTGTTTGCTTCTAGGTGTTCACTGATTCATTGCTTGATTATCTTTTTCAGAATCTTCCATGGTATTGAGGTCAGGCTGATATGTCTCTAGTTTCCTGGATCCTTTTTTCCCCCTTTTTTTGAAGAATGGAACTACATCAGCTCTTTTCCAGTCCTCTGGCAGTTCCCCAGTGCTCCAGGATCTTTGAAAGATATAGTTCAGTGGTTCTGAGATCTCGTCTGCCAGTAACTTCAGAACCTTGGGGTGTAATCCATCTGGTCCTGGTGATTTGAACTCATCTAGGGTAGACAGGCGCTCACTTACCATTTCTTCCCTAGTTTGTGTTCCTAATCTGTCTTTTGTGGTGCTGTTTTTGATAGGTTGGACTGTTTTGTCCCTTTGTGTAAAGACAGTTGCAAGAAATGAGTTACGTAGTTCTGCTTTCTCCCTGTCGCTTGTCACCTTCTTGTCACTTTCTCTCAGCAATGGACCAATTGTTTCCTTGACTTTTTTCTCGTTTTTAACATGTTGGAAGAAGCTTTTATTATTATTTTTTACTTTTGTCACAAGATATGTTGACTCCATTCCTGGCTAGTTGGGAATTCTGGAAGTTGCTGTTCAACAAGCTTTACAAACTAGATAACTAGTTTGAAAATAACAAGAAATTAAACTTCTGTATATCTCAGTAAATAATGAGTTTTGAGAATGAAAGCTAGTAGTTGGAAAAGTTGCTATCAGATTCCTTCTGACTTTTTGCTGTAGTGTAGACTAAAACAGCTGCCAATTTCCAAAATTTGCCATCATTGCAATAAGCTAAACTTGTCTCTTCCAAAGTAACCCCAGAATTCCATATCAAAGTCCAGCCATCTTATAGCTGCCAAGGTTAAAAAACACTGATCTAGATGAAAACAATCTAAAGCTTTATGTGCATTATTGTTTGCAATATGCAAATTGTAAGATGCTCTTAGCAGTTTAAAACTCATTTTGAATTGAATCTTAATAAATTACAGCAGATTTCACAATACAGCACACTCTTGTCCAACTCTTGAAGGCGTTGACAGTGGAAACACAATAGAGGCAATTCTGTTCTTCATGAAGGAAATTAGTAAGTGAAAATACATATATTAATTAGAGAAAAGTTCCTCAAACTCCTGATGTATTTCAACTACAGATTCCAGCAATCTTAGCCTGCCTGGCCACTCATTTTACTTACACTATAACCTTTGTTTTGATCTGACAATAGGACTAGCAGCAGGTACGTTTCTGATAATATGTTGCTGATATTTTGCCTTATCAGAGTTGTAATAAATAGGCCAAAACATGCATATACCTTGCTTCAGTATAGACAATATATAGAGATGGGTGGAAAGTGAAGAAAACAAAGAAGCAAACCATTACTGTGTAGTTTTAGTATTATTTATACATCATGGACACACACAAAAGCTGTTAGCTCCTCAAATAGCAAGTGTGAAGGTTCTGTACATTCACCCAGTTGGTAAAATAAGTCAGTTAATTTTGCAAAATAAGTCAGTTAATTAAGTAATCAAATTGCCAGAATAAGGCATGGACTAAGAAAGAAAGAAAAAGTATGAAAAACTTATGAAATGAACGTGAAAAGATTTAAAAAGAACTGAGCAGAAATGATGTACTACATCTGCATCTCTATGTACTACTACTTATATAATTGCTTTGTCATTTATAAGATCATTTCTAATGTGAAGTGTCACAGCATACAGCTCTTATCTTTATAAACTTTCCCAAAATATATAGCATCAAGTTCTACAAATTGTATTACTTCCCATCAACAAAAGCCTTTCCTTTCCTGAGTCTTCACAAAATAATGATGATTGTTTTGATGATTATGTATTCCCCCTCTTTTTGTTAATTGTAAACACATTGACATTTTGACAGCATGTTGTCAAAGAAAATGGTTGTCATTTTCTTTATGGGGCAGTGGTGGGCAGTGGTGGGATTCAAAAAATTTTACTACCGATTTTGTGGGCATGGCTTGGTGGGCATGGCTGGGTGGTCATGTGACTGGCTGGGTCAAGTCAACATCATGGCTTCCTGCATTGTAATAGGTAAAGGGTTACTATTTTTGGTAATGTTTAATAGTTTTTTAATTTTTTAATAATGTTTGTTAATTGGGATTAGATTTGGATTATTAAACAGAGGGATGAGGGGGATTTAGATTAAATAAAAGGAGATTATATACTTACGTTGTCAGGCATTTCAATTAATTTTTACTGGATCTTTGTCAATTAATAAGAACTGAAGGTTTAGAGATGAGTTAATAGAAAATGGGGTGTCTTACATCAGCCATAAAAACCAGCTAGGTGACTTTGGGCTAGTCACTCTCTCTCAGCCCAAGCCATCTTCACAGGGTTGATATTGGGGAAAAATAGGAAGGTATATTAGATAGGTTTGTTGTTTTGAGTTATTTGTAAACAATAATAAAGGCGGGATAAAAATTAAATAAATAAAACAAGAAAGCTCTTATTCACATAACTCGGAAGAACAAAATGCAATTTTTAATCAGGAATTTGCTGGTAAGGCCAGAGGAGAGAAAAAAAGAAGCATTTCATTTACAAATAACTCAGGTCATTTATAAAGCTCTTATCTTAAGAATGGGAGAAAATACAAACTTGTTAGACTGCTGTCCAAAGGCCTTGACTTGCTTAAGTCCAGCAAAAGAAAAAGGCAGATAGAAGATAGAGCAACAAATTGGAAGAAAGGGGAATTGGACCGTTCATGTGATATTCTTGTGAACAGTCTTGGGTCCATGCAAGAACAGGACTTAACGATTGCATACTTGACTGGTCAGTTGTTGGAAGAGGAGCAGAAATGGCTGGAGAAGATACCAGGAAAGGGAGGAGAGAACGTTCAGCACAAACCAACATCTGCAACAGTCCAGGATGCCAGCAGAGCAGCTGAAAGAGTTAACTTTGCGAAGAGATGCTACACGTGTGGTTCTACTGAACATCTCCAGAGATGCTGTCCTGAGAGGAGGAACAGAGGGGCAATGAGACAAGGGAGCAGAATTAATCAGTGAATGTGGAGTGGTTCTCCAGCATTGTTTTCCCTGGCAGCGTCAGCAACTAAACACAACAGGAATTTGTGGTTGTTGGACAGTGGGGCAAGCCCACATATTGTTAATAAGCCACATGTGTTTTCTGGTTTGAAACCAGCAAGGAAAATCTGGCTGAGAAAACTGCTGTAAAAGGAGAAGGTAATGTGTATGTACCAGAAATAAATGCTAAATTGTATAATATATTATATGTGCCTGCTTTAGAGCATAATTTATTAAGAATATCCATGTTAGACAGACAGGGGTGTGTAATAATATTTGCTGGGGCATTACATACAATTAAGAAGATTGGACAGGTATGTGCACAAGGTGCTAAAAAGGATGGTCTGTATGTTCTGGGAATGCAAGAACATAATTGTGCACATGTACTTAAAAATGTTTCTGCACATGACAACTGTATACACTTGTTACATAAAATATTAAGGTTTTAACGTGTTGAGGAAAATGCCGGACATAGCTGAGGGGCTGAAATTAAAGAAATGTAATGCATATTTAGATTGTTCTGTATGTAAAGAATCAAAAGCTAAAATGTATCCTGTAAGTAAGAAAAGTGCTAGAACTTCAAACAGGGTATTACAATTAGTTCATGCTGATCTGATTGGTCCTATGCCACCCTCTTTAGGAGGTGCAAGATATGCATTAGTCATAGTTGATGATTATAGTAGTATGGATATTGTTATTTACTGAAAAATAAGACTGAGGTATTGCAACAGTTTGGGAAATGGATAATATTTGTAGAATGCCAACATGGATGTAATGTATATCAGATTCAAACAGACGGGGACAGAGTTTATGTCTGAGAAGTTTCAAAGTTGGTTAAGCAGTCTAGGCATAAGGCATAGAAAAATAAACCCATTTTCACCTTTGGGAAATGGTGTGGTTGAGAGACAAAACGGTGTGCGGCAGACAATGAAAGATTCTTTGCTTGCTGATGCAGGCAGGAGCAAGACATTCTGGGGAGAAGCCATATTAACAGTGAATTATATTGTTAATAGGTTATGGAGTGAGGCAATACAGGAAACACCATAATTCCTAATGCATGGTAGGAAACCATCTTTAGGTCACATAAGAACATTTGGTAGTTATACCTGGGTGCATATTCTGAAAGCTACTAGGAGAAAAGGTCTGACAAAGGCCAGAAAGCTTCGATTTGTTGGGTATGAGCCAGGAACTAAGGGATACAGATTTACGGATAGTACTAAATGAGTTGTAATCTCAAGGTCTGCTAGTTTTGAAGAGCAGAACTAGAACAAGATACACGCTATGTCAGGTTACGATGTCATCTCAAATAAATTGCATTTCTAAACAAATAGTCTTTGATGCAATCTTTCATTTATTGAGTACAATGATCTGTCCCCGACTCCATCGTAGCCGACACTGACCCTCTGACCCCAATCCCTTCCCTTTCCATTCCCCAATTCTCAGCGTCTCAGTGGCCATCTTCCAAGTCACTCTCCCCATCTCTACTACTTCAGCTCACAGGAATGTCCCCCCTCCCATCCCATCTCCTAGGGGATATTATCTACAGGGAAAATAAGTAGGTGAAAAGTCAAGTGTCTCCTTCTTCTCTTCATGTCAACACTGGAGTGAATGTAGCTTGGAGTGCTGACACGCTAATCATGAGATGTTCATGCCAATACAGAGTTCTAAGCTATCGGAAGCTGAGACCGAGTCAGATAAAGATGTAGAAGAGGATAGATTTATGATAAAAAGTGAAGGTACAGATGACATAGATATAGAAGAGGAAAGGCCTGAAACAGTAACACAGGAACATGTAATTCCTGTGGAGAGAGGAGTAACAAAGGTGTACAAAGGAGTAACAAAGGTTCACTACAAGTGAGGTGAGAGCATACAATGTTAGATATGAACTTCAAAGCTACCATGAAATGTTATTACCCAAAGTAGAACAAAAGAAATGAAAGGATGCTATGGATGAGGAAATGAAATCTATGGATGTGCATCGGGAGTTTACTTCCATAAGACTGCCAGAAGGGTAAAAAGCAGTAGGGTGCAAATGGGTTTACAAGGAAAAAGTGTTACACAATAACGAACTACAATTTAAAGCAAGATTAGTTGCACAGGGATTCACACAAAGAAAGAACATTCATTATGATGAAGTTTTTGCACCTATTGTGAAAAGTGAGATAATAAGGCTTGCAATAGCGTTAGCAGCTTCATATAAATATTCTATATATATATATATATCATTATGATATTTCTACAGCTTATTTCAATGCTGACTTAGAAGAGGAGATATATATGGCTCAGGATCCAGGTTATGAGAGTGCAAAACCTGGTTATGTATATAGTTTGAATAAGGCCATATGCAGATTGAAACAATCAACCAGGAATTGAAACCAATGCTTGAATACCACTCTTAAGAATCTAGGATTTAGGAGTAGCAAAGTGGATCCATGTTTATACGTGACACAATATAAAGGAGAAACATGTTTGCTGTTAGCATATGTAGATGATATATATTTTATTTGTAAACAGCGTGCACAGGCTTATGGTTTTGCTAAACAATTGGAAAACGAATTCAGACTAAAAAGCCTAGGGGAAGTTAAGATCTATCTAGGTCTTAAGAGGTAAGCAAAATGCAACAAAGAGGATATGTAATAAGGCAAACAAAGAAAATAAAACAGTTACTGGAGACATACAATATGTCAGACTACAACAGTGTATCAACCCCTATGTTGTCTAACTTTCAGAACACTGTGGTAACAGAAAACAACACAGAATGCTATAGGTAGTGTATTATATCTATCACAGTGGTCAAGGCCTGATATCACCAATGCAGGTACACAGCGGCACCAAAACAATACCATTGGCTAGCAATAAAGAGAATATTATGGTATCTGAAATGAACAATAGATTTAGAATTATGGATACAGCCATCCAATGATCTCAGTTAAAAATGCTATATGGATAGTGACTGAGCAAATAATGTGCAAGATAGGAAGTCTACTACAGAGTTTGTAGTGTTGTTTGCTGACACCGTAATTGGATGGAAATCTAGAAAACAACCATCAGTGGCCCTTTTAACTGTGGAGGCAGAATTCATAGCCTTATCTGAGGTTTGTTCGGAGATAATATGGTATGTGCAATTACTGAAAGATATGAATGTAAATATAAAAGATGCTGTTCCAGTATTTGAGGACAATGCTGCATGTATAACAATGGCGACAGGAGATTGTATTAGAAATAGAATTAAACATGTAGACATTAAATACTGTAACGTTAGAGAAGCTGTAAAGGAGAAACTGATCAAATTACAGCATTGTTCCAGTGAATGTAATTTAGCTGATATGTTAACTAAACCTGTATCTGTAGAAAAATATAAGAAATGTGTTAAAGAGTTTGGATTATCAGCTGTACAGCTTTAAATGGGAGGAGTGTCAAGATATAAAGATTTAATAGCTGTAAGCTGATGGAAGGTTGTAAATGGAAGCAACTGAAGGCTGATGCAATGGGAATGAGGCAGCAGGGTTACTGCCACTTTAAGAAGCTGGGTAAGAAGCTGCCTATATAAGGGAAGCCATTAGAGGGCTTCCTTATCCTCATGTTGTCAACGTGCAAAGCTTTCAAGTTGCCATGAGCAGGAGGGAGGGAGAACTGATAGAGCCGATTGTTTCCCTAACTGAAGCTACATTCCATAGATGCTTTCTTACCGCAATCAGTAGGAGGGTGTTGGATTTCACAGCCACCCAAAGTGGTTAATTGGAGAATGTGATTTATGACATGGCCAGGGAGGAGGGGAGAGACAGGGTTATAGAGGAACATAAATCTACGTGGGATTAGTTCTAACTGCATCTGAATATTGCTGAAATGGTGCTCCTAATAAATGACTGTATTTCTTTTGAAGTTTGGCTCATGGCTCATGAATTAATTAGGGTATCTTTTGGAACCTTCACAGACAGTAAAACTAACTTTTAAAATCTATCAAGATTACCAGGTTTCCTGAATCCTGGACTCTTCAACTAGTCCCCGATATCTGGGGTGCTGGGAGGGAAAATCAGGCAACCATGGCCGAAGACAGGCTATCTGAAGAGAGCCTGATTGCAGCCAGAGTGCAGCCTCCCTCAGACATCAAAGCTGAGATGCCTGCTCCAGTGGCGGAAGCAAGAAGAGTATTGGTGGGAGTTAATCCCTAAAGCAGCTGAGGTTGAGTTCCCCCAAGAAAAGGGGAAGCCCCTGAGCAAGCTGGGAAGAGTGGAGTGGAGGCCGGACTGGAAACAAGCCAGGCTCCCAAAGCCCCTGGGGAGTTCCAGAGAGCAGCCAAGGGAGGAATTTGATTGGGCCACTCTTCCCAATGAGGGGCTATCATGCAGCAAAAGGAGAGGGGAGGAGCAGTGGATCCCTTTGAAATGAGGAGAAGCAGACAGGAACACAGCCCCCCTTCTCCACCCATCAGAAGGAGGCTGCAACCAGTGTCTTTTCCATGCAACAGGCAGGCTGCCCAGGCAGACAAACCCCTCTCTCCCTCCAAACTAGAGCTGAGGAAGAGGGCCAGCTACATCAAATGCAAGCATACAGCGGCCAACAGGGGGAGAGAGGAGCAGTGCTGAATGAACTGCCCCAGTTCAGAGGAAAGTTTGATGGGGACTCAGACCAGCTAGTTCTATTCCTTGACTCAGCTGAGATCCACCTAGAATGTTATGGACACCTCTACCCATCCCCCAAAGCCATGGTGAATACCATCGCAGAGGGGCTATAGGGGGAAGCAAGGGAATGGCTAGCAGCCCTCCACAAGAGGAGAGCCCCCAACTGCAAGACATAGTGACTTCCTATGACTGCTAGAGGCCAGATTCAAGGAGGCGGAGGAAGACCCATATGCAGAAGATGAGCTCAGCTATCTAAAACAGAGGGGCCATCCCATTAAAGAGCACATCCACGAATTTAGGAGAGTCATTGGGATGCTACCCCCTTTACCAGAGTGGTTGCTAGTGCACTTTTTCAGAACAAGCCTGGACAAGCAAATTGCACAGGTAACCACTTACTGGGACATCCCAAACCAGCTCTCTGAGTGGTTCCGAGTAGCAATAAAAGTCAACAGTGGATTGCATGCTAACAACATGAGAAAGCAACCAGACATGAAAGAGAGGGGGCAACCCGACCTGAAACGGCCCAGCCAATGGGGAACCACAGCACCACAACAGACCCCAAAACCAGCCCTCCCTCAGAGCCTGCTGAAGTGCTACAGATGTGGGGGAAGAGCCACATGGCATCTGCGTGCATGACCCCAGTTCTTAGGCCTAGGCCAGAGCCAGGACACAGCTGGAATGAGGCCCCAAATGGGCCACCAACATGTCCCTGAGGGCCCTCCAGGCTAAAGAGGTCCCTCCCCACCCAGCCAAAAGGGGGGGGACCCCAGGCAACAATGACCAGTAACCAGAATCCTATGACAGCAAGAACGAGGGCAAAAATGACCCAATGGTGAGGGGACCAGTCCACCCTTTCATTTTCCCAATACACCTCACAGTCCCAAAAATGGGGACTCAGGGGGCTTTTCAAGCCCTGATAGGCTCAGGCTGCACTAGATGCTTGACCAACCTAACCACAGTCCTGAAACTGGGGATCAGAGCAAAAAGACTGACCCACCCAATCCAGTTCAAACAGATTGATGGGTCCCTAATGGGGGAGCCTATGCCACTCACCTGACTGAACCAGTGAAGCTAGAACTAGCGGATCACTGGGAAGTAATTCGATTCATAATAACCCCAAAATGACAGATCCAGTCATACTGGGACTCTCCTGGCTAGACAAGTGGGGACCAACCATCTGGTGGCAAGGGGGTACCCACAGACTGAGAATAGCAAGTGGGCCCCAACCCCTCCCACACCAGCGAGCAGAAACACCGCCCATGCAGGGAACCCTCTAAAAGAGCACACCAGAACAACTGGCAGCCACATCTGACAAAACCCTAGAGACCGAACAGATCCCAAGGGAATATCAGGACCTTGCAGAAGTATTCAATGAGGCTGAGTGCAACGTCTTGCCTCCCTACCACGAGGCAGATTTTGCCATCGAAATCATCCCCAGGACAAAACTACCCAAGCCCAAACTGTATGCTATAACACCCCAGGAAATGGAAGAAATTCTCAATCACATAGACAAAAACCTAGAAAGGGGATTCATCGAGCCAGCCAAATCACGGTACGTGGCACCAGTCCTCTTCAAAGAAAAAAAAGATGGAACTATGAGATTGTGTGTGGACTTTCGAGGAATCAATGCCATGTGTGTACACAACCTCTACCCCCGTGATGGCGAACCTATGGCACGGGTGCCACAGGTGGCACGTGGAGCCATATCGGTGGGCACACGAGCTCAGCTCTGGCATGCATGCGTGCGCCAGCCAGCTGATTTTTGGACCTTCTGGGCCCACCAGAAGTCAGGAAACACACTGTTTCCGGCCTCCAGAGGGCCTCTGGAGAGGTGGGGAAGGTCGTTTTTGCCCTCCCCAGACTCCTAGAAATGCTCTGGAACCTGGGGAGAGCAAAAAATGGGCCTACCAGGCCCACCGTGCCATCACGTGCCAAAAGCAGGGGGAGCACGGGAGGGCGGGGCACGTAGAATTATGGATGTGGGCACGCTTGCATGTGACCCCACTGCGCTCCCCCCACTTTTGGCACATGATGGCAAAAAGGTTAGCCATCACTGCTCTACCCCCTCCCCCTCATGAAGGACATGCTATCTCACCTGGCCAAAGGAAGTCTTCACCAAACTAGACCTCAGAGAAGCATACTACTGAGTACGCATCAGGGAGGGAGACGAGTGGAAAACAGTGTTCAACTACCCCTAGGGAGCTTCCAATTCAAAGTGATGCCTTTCAGACTGCAGGGAGCTCCAGCGGTGTTCATGCAATTAATAAATGAGGTGCTGCATGAGCACCTCTACAAGGGGGTTCTTGTCTACCTAGATGATATCCTCATTTACACTGAGACCATGGATGACCACATACCCCTTGTCCGCCAGATACTGAAAAAACTTCTGGCAGCCAACCTGTATGTCAAGCTGTCAAAATGTGAGTTCCACCATACACAGCTAGACTACCTGGGTTATTGAGTGTCAAATGAAGGAATAGAGATGGATCCAGCCAAAGTTCAAGCCGTCCTAGGCTGGCAACCCCCTCGCACCCGTAGACAGCTACAAAGCTTCCTAGGGTTCGCGAACTTATACAGGCAATTCATCCCCTCCTTTGCGAAGATTGCCAAACCCATGACAGACCTCCTAAAGATAGGGAGCCCAGGAACAAAACCCCACCTGGGACAACCTCTACAGTGGGACCTAAGCTGCCAAGAGGCATTTGAAACACTAAAAGAAATGTTTGCGAAGGAACCGGTATTGAAGCATCCTGACCCCAAACAACCCTTCATCATCCAAGCAGACGCCAGTGATGTGGCAGTTGGAGCAGTGCTACTCCAAAGAAATAGTCAAGGAAATCTACAATCCTGCGCCTACACCTCCCACAAGCTCATGGACACAGAGAGACAATGGGCAGCATGGGAAAAGGAGGTGTTTGCAGTGAGATGGGCACTGCTAACCTGGTGACACCTGCTGGAAGGGGGCCAGAGACCATTCAAAGTCTGGACTGACCACAAAAACCTGGAGGCCCTTAGGACCCTGAAAAAACTATAGCCCAAACAAGTCCGTTGGGCTCAATACTTCAATCTTTTTGACTTTGTGCTAAAGCACATTCCAGGGGGGAGGAAATTTCTAGCTGATGCCCTCTCCTGCATGCCCCAGTACAAATGTGAACAGGAGCAGGTAGTGGACGCCATCATTCCCCTTACCCAAATAGTGGGCCAAGTAATCACCAGACAACAATGCCGCGACCAGCATGACCAACCAACAAGCAATCTAACAGCAAAACTCAAAACTGAACTGCTGGCAGACCCCTGGTTCTGAGACAATCAACACATCCTGACAAAAAGGGATGACCTCGCATGGAAGGGGACAAAGCTCTATGTCCTGGAATCCCTATGCACCCTGATCCTCCAGAGGAGCCACAATGTTAAACCGGCAGGCCAGAGGGAGAACTGATAGAGCTGATTGATTTCCCTAACTGAAGCTACATTCCACAGATGCTTTCTTACCGCAATCAGTAGGAGGGTGTTGGATTTCACAGCCAGCCAAAGTGGTTAATTAGAGAATGTGATTTATGACATGGCCAGGGAGGAGAGGAGAGACAGTGTCAGCCTCCGCCTTCACTGCTTTGGCTGCCATAGTAACAGGAGGGGGGGAGCTAGGAACCAGGGGGCTGGGGACGCAAAGCTGGAGGAGAAAGCCAAAAACGAAACCCAAAGAAGAAACAAAACTGTATCTTTGAAAGGGGGGTGGGCAACTGTTGAGGCATTCCTGATGGATGATGGTGCTGGACGTGCTTCCACCTGACCACTGAGAGACCTTTGGATTGGATGATTTACGATGGACAGTGGGAGGGGATGCTTTGTATATGCATTTTACAAGCCTATTGCCTTAGTTTCAGCTTTCCTTTGGTTGCGTTCACTTCATCTTCTAGTAAAAGTACCTTTCTCTATAAACAATGGAGTTTGGGTCTTTCTTTCCTGGACTTTGAAGGAAGCATACCTGACATTAAGCTAGAACTCACTCCAGCCATCCTGGACAAACACTGAGGGGGCTGAAACCAGTTATGTCTGATCAGGAGGGTGAAGAGGAACAGATGGGATCGTATGGCTCTACCATGACCTCACTTCAAGCAGAAAGGGAAGCAGCAGAATGGTTAGAAAAAGCTCGGCTGAGAGAGGAACCTGAGGAAGCCTGGTGGTCCAAAGGAGTAGGAAGATTGCCAGACCTGGGAAGGACCCCCCCAGGAGTAACCAGCTCCAGACCCCATAAAGGAGAAGCAGTGTGGCTGCAAGAGCAAAAGGAAAGCCTCATGATGGAGCAAGCTTTACAACTCCTCCATGAGGTTGAAGAGGGCCGGAAAAGCCATGAGTCTTATAGGTTCCCTGTGGGGAAGGGAGGAGACTATCCAAGGAGGGATCCAGAAGAGGCAGCCTGTCGGGGAGAAGAAGAGGAAGGTGGGGAAGAGGCATCTCAGGCCTCTGGAGCCCAAATGAGGGATGCAGAAGCCCAGGGGCCCCCAGCCTTGCAGGCCCCACCCCACAGACGCAAAAAACCAAATATTCCCCCCCAACCGGAAAATATGATGGGAATCCGATGACCTTGGGTTTTTTCCTGACCCAGGTATGGAACCACATGCAAGACTGGGGGGAGGACTACCTATCAGATGCAGCCCAACTGAGATGCGTCACTAACGTCTTAGAAGGGGTGGCAATTGACTGGATGGTGGCCCTCCACAATAATAACTCCCCCCCCCGCTGAGAAACTACAACCAGTTTATGGGGGCCCTGAGAAGGCCGTTTGAAGACTACCTAGCTGAGCGGAAGGCAAGACTCAGAATGAAGAGCATCAAGCAGGGCCGGAGATCAGTGGCAGAGTACACCCAAGAGTTTCGTGAGCTGGCACCCTACATGACAGGGTGGTCAGAAGCAGCCCTACTGGAGAGTTTCAAAGATGGGCTGAATGAGGAAATATATAAAGACTGCCGAGCCCGGGGGGCTTCCTGATGACTTGCAGAGTTGGTATGTAGTGGCTGAAGATGTGGAGATCGAGCCGGCCCGAAGCTGACTCCGAGGAGGCCACGCGCGAGACACGCCTTCTTCCTTCTACCGCAAAGGAGCGCCCAAGACAGCGGGGGGGAGAATGGAATTCAAACCAAAATCAAAGCCTTTCACGTGTTTCAAGTGTGGAAAGGAAGGCCATTGAGCCGCTGAATGTTTCTCCAAGCCAGTGTCAAAGTCTACCCGCTCGGAACCCAAGAAGGCTGACAAAGCATCCGCAAAAGCTCGTGCAACTGTCCTGGAAGGAGAAGTCATTGAGATCGCTCCCCGTAACCAGGATGAGCTGGGAACTCCGACCACCGCAGATGACAGCGGGAGGGACTCTGACTCTGATGATCTGGTGAGTCATACCAAAGACCCCCTGCTTATCCCCATTGAAATAAGGGTGCCATCTATGGGCACACATGCACAGATATTGGCCTTATTAGACTCTGGGTGCACCAGGTGCATAATTAGCCCAAAGGTGGTAGAGAAAATGGGCTTGAGACTAAAAACGCTAAAAACACCCATTGCGTTCTGCCAGTTGGGCGGATCGTTTGCAGGAGGGGGCCCAGCCACCTTTATGACTGAAACCCTTGAAATGCAGCTGGGGGATCACATAGAGACTCTCAAATTTATTGTGAAAGAGCCTCAGATGTGCTACCTCCCCACTGAGCTACGGACTGTACCATTGAAATACTCCCGGGGTGAAGCTCCCTAAGCCAAAAATCTACCCCATGACCCCCTGAGAACTAGGGGAATTGCAAAACTTCATTGATAAAAATCTAGAACGAGGGTTTATCCAACCAGCCAGACCAAGGGTGGCCGCGCCGGTAATGTTCCGGGAAAAGAAAGATGGCTCCTTTCATTTAGTAGTGGATTATAGGAACCTGAACGCTATTTGCATGGAAAACGTTTACCCCCTACTGCTCATGAAAGACATGCTAGCGCACTTAGGAAAGGGAAAAGTCTTCACCAAACTGGACTTACGGGAGGCATACTATAGAGTGAGAATTAAGGAGGGAGATGAATGGAAAACAGCACTTAATTGCCTTCTGGGATGCTTCCAATTCAGAGTAGTCCCTTTTGGGCTACAGGGAGCCCCTGCTGTATTCATGCAATTGATTAACGAAGTACTGCATGAGCTCCTGTATAAGGGGGTGCTGGTCTACTTGGGTGACATTCTTATCTACTCCGAGAACATGGACGATCATGTGAAATTGGTGCGAACTGTCCTGAAGAAACTCAGAGCTGCTGAACTATACGCCAAACTTTCCAAGTGGGAGTTCCACCAAAGCAAAATTGACTATCTTGGGTATCGCATATCGCATGGGAAGGTTCAAGCTGTATTGGAGTGGGCCGCGCCATGCACCCGCAAACAACTACAGAGTTTCCTGGGATTTGCTAACTTCTATAGACAGTTTATCTCCTCATTTGCCAAAATCGCGCTGGCAATAACAAATCTGAAAACAAAAGGTAAAATAAAACCAAAACCCTCACGGCCCCTTGAATGGACAATGGACTGTCAGGCGGCATTTGAAAAGTTGAAATGGCTGTTTGCTGCTGAACCAGTCCTTAAACACCCGAACATGTAAGAACCTTTTGTAATACAGGCTGACGTAAGCAACATGGCTGTGGGAGCAGTACTTCTACAAAATAACGCAGAAGGGAAATTACAACCCTGTGCTTACACATCCCATAAATTATCAGAAACTGAGAGAAGATGGGCCATATGGGAGATGGGAAAAGGAAGCTTTTGCAGTGCAATGGGCATTGTTAACGTGGAGGCAGTTCCTAGAAGAAGCAAAGCATCCTTTTGAGGCTTGGACTGACCATAAAAACCTAGAGGCATTGAAAGCATCGCGTAAGTTGTCACCAAAACAAGTTCATTGGGCCCAGCACTTCAACCGGTTTAATTTCACACTACGCTACCTCCCTGGTGGAAAGAATTTCATGGCGGATGCACTTTCCAGATTGCCTCAATACAACAGTATCATGGAGGAAGTGGTTCGACCCATCATCCCTTTGACACAACTAGAAGCACCGGTAACTACCAGGGTGCAAGAAAATCACGATCCAGGTTTTTCGGGCGATTTACTTCAGAAACTTTCAGAGAAGCCCTGAAAACTGATGAGTGGTTTCAAACCCACTCGAATGAATGTACCCCCCGTGATGAACTATCTTGGGTTGGGGCCAAGCTGTATGTCCCTACCAGTCTAAGAGTAACAGTATTGTAATATGCTCATGATGCCAAGGCGGCGGGACACTTTGGATTTGTTAAAACCTTACATCTTGTTAAAAGACAATTTTGGTGGCCTGCACTCAAAAAGGACATAGAGGCATATGTGGCTAGCTGTCCAGTGTGTGCCTCAGCTAATAATAATAATAATAATAATTATTATTATTATTATTATTATTATTATTATTTTATTTCTATACCGCCCTTCTCCCGAAGGACTCAGGGCGGTGTACAGTCTATTAAAAGCACAAAACAGACATCAATTTAAAATAATTTAAAATCAATTAAATAATTTGGCTAAATTTTAAAACCCCAAGTTTAAAATACCCAATTTAAAATTTTACATTGATAATCCAGCCTGGCGGAACAACAAGGTCTTGAGGGTGCAGCGAAATACCCGGAGGTCAGAGATCTTACACATTTCAGGGCGCAGTTCATTCCACAGGGCTGGGGCTCCCACAGAGAAGGCCCTTCCCCTGGGTGTCACCAGCTGACATAACTTGGCCGATGGCACCCTGAGGAGACCCTCTCTGTGGGAGCGAACTGGCCGGTGGGAGGCTATTGGTGGCAGAAGTCGGTCTCGAAGGTACCCTGGTCCTCCGGGAAAGCTAAGAGACCTCCGGGGAAACCACCTGGTTTACTTCAGAGTGTGGCAAGGCCGAATGCTTTACATGGAGCTGGTTATTGGGGGTGAATCACTGGCCCCCATGGAAAGGGCTCACAACTTGGGCGTCCTCCTGGACTCACGGCTGTCTTTAGAAGAGCATACGACGGCCATGGCCAAGGGGGCTTTCTATCAGGTTCGCCTGATATGCCAGTTGCGCCCCTTTCTAGATTGGGACTCCCTACACACGGTCACTCAAGCACTCGTCACTTCTCATCTGGCTCTCTACATGGGGCTCCCCTTGGGGTGCACCCAGAGGCTCCAAATGGTGCAGAATGCAGCCGCGTGGGGGATTATGGGAGCGATGGGGCGCTCCCATGTGACATCTCTCCTGCGTGAGCTGCATTGGCTTTCAGTGGACTTTTGGGTGTGCTTCAAGGTGTTGGTAACCACCTTTAAAGCGCTCCATGGCTTAGGGCCGGGGTACTTACGGGACTGCCTTCTGCCACCAATTGCCTCCCACCGGCCAGTTCGCTCCTACAGAGAGGGCCTCCTCAGGGTGCTGTCAGCCAGACATTGTCGGCTGGCGACCCCCAGGGGGAGAGCCTTCTCTGTGGTGGTGCCCACCCTCTGGAACGATCTACCCCCAGAGATATGAGTGATCCCAGACCTCAGAACTTTTTGTCGGGCCCTTAAAACTTACTTCTTTCAGTTAGCCGGGCTAGCCTGACTCCATGTGGGTTTTAACGTTTGATACTGATTTTAATTGAAATGTTTTAAATTATGGGCCAAATTTTATAAATTATTTTAAAATTATTTTAACTTTTGTATACAATGTTTTTTAGTTGGCTGTTCAGTGCCCTGAGTCCGGAAGGGGAAGGGTGGTATAAAAATTTAATTTATTAAATTTAATTTATTAAATTAATTAATATTTCTTCATCATTTGGTGTATGTTCTCCACCTTTTCATCTGTTCAATATTCTCTACTCTTGTATGTAGTTTTTGAATTCCTTGCCAAATCATCTGCAGTGTCACTTCTTTTTCCTTCTCTCGTTCTTTCTCCTTCTCCTGTTTTAACATCGTCTGTATTGATTGTTGTCCTCCAGACAGTGAAGAGGAAGGAGTCAATGTAGATGAACCAATAGCTGTTGCCTTTCTACTCATTTCTGTAAGATGCTTGCAAAAAGTTCAAACAAATAGAAAATCTTCAGGTTCTTCTATACCTTAATCCAGTTATATATAGGCAAATATTATCCCAGGTACCAGTAAGCAAAAGGAAAGCAAAACAAACCCCCCAAAAACCACAAAAAAACATTAAAAAGCTCTTCAAGCTCTTGTATGCCTTAATCCAATCAAACAGATTGGATTAACAGAGAACAGAAAAATGCCAAAAAAGAAAAGAAGATAAAAAACTAGGAAAAAATCTATGTGTATGTGAAAAATTATAAGTCCTTCAAAAAATCACAGTCCAGTTAAAAGTAATTTAATAAAGGGAGAGTGGAGAAGTAGCACCAGAAAATAAAAAAAAATGAGAAAAGAAAAGAGAAAAAAAACACATAGTCTTTCTGTCTGAAGGAAAAATCCACCACTGTATAATTCTTTTGTTGAATCTTAAATATATATTTACAGCTCTCTTTTCATTCTCAGACTCCTGCCACTGACAGTTTCCCAGAAGAGCACTTGAGTAAACAATCCTGCAGACAGTCTTTGATGCTCTTCCCACTATCTTATCTATGACTAGGCTCAGAGTCCTTAGAGAATAACACAGTTATTACTTTCTTAAGACAAAAAAAAGGCAACAATGTTTCCAATCCACTAGATGGCAGTGTTACTTATTTTCTCCACCTTCCCTACCTTCTTATTATTTAATACACCATAAAATAAAAATGGAGAAAAAGAAAAAATAGATAAAAAGAAAACAAATAAAAGATTTATACTAAAAAGGCACTAAAAAATTAGTAAATCAATCCGAGTTACAAAATAAAATTATCCTTAAGCATCCACAAGTAGAAATAAATAGAAAAATAAGAAAAAACTACCTTCGACTCAAGCTTAATTCTGCCGCTTTCTCTTCTTCTGTCTTCAATTTTAACTTCCTTAAGACCTCAGGGGGTTTTCTCAAATAATCTATTTAAAAGTTCTCTCAACAAGCTGACAAACTTTCACTCGATCTCTTCCGTTCCAGAGCTGTCCCAACTTCAGCAGTGTCTATGGCTGCCTCTTCGTTGCCAGAAAAAATGGCTTCTCCTGGATCAGCCAGGGACTTTGCAGTGTCCCTGGGATCAACAGAATGTGCCCTCCACTATCACTGTCTCTATGGGACGGTGAGGTCTGAAAACGTAGCATCCAGCGACGAAGATATCGATAGCAATCTTGGAGCTTCAAGATCACCCGTCATACCATATTGTTGTCTTATTACTAGGAGTTAAAGATCAAGGTTATTAATGACTTATATTGTTAGCTAATTATAGTCTTGAGTTTGTACACGTTGTACCCTGAGCTAATCCCGGGAAGTCAAGGTGGGGAGGGGGGAGGGTTGGAAGGGGAGGAGAGGGTAGAGGGAGGGTGAAGGGAGGGATAGGGGGGAGGGGAGGGGAGAAAAAAATTTTTTTGTATAATTTGTAAAACTTTTTAATAAAAAACAAAAAAGATCACCCGTCATACCATCACGCCAGCTCCGCCCTTTATTGGTTTTTTTTTAATATTTTTTTTATTTTAAAACAAAAACATAACATAAAACCATCATCATTCCAAAACAATTACAGACAGTGTGTCGATCGGTTAACAATCTTTTGTGCTCAATCCCATCTTCAAAATATGACAAAAGCTTATTTCCCATGAAAAAGAACTTTACATATTTTATCTTTACATCCACTTCCTATCTCATATTTCATCTCCATGTTTTATTATCTAACCATTAATAAAACAAATCCCATATCAAATAATATTGTTTATCTTCCTGTTCTCTAATTTCAAATATCAATTTACTCATTTCAGCACAATCCAACATTTTCTTAATGACTTCATCATCAGTACGTAACTTTTCTCCTTTCCAATTTTTAGCAAATATGGCCTTGACATAGAGATAGCTGGAATGTGCTCTTTTTTTTTTGCAAAAAGTTTTTTTTATTTTTTTAAACAAAAACCACATAAAAACATCATCCTTCCAAACAATTACAGACAGTGTTTCGATCGATTAGAATCATTTCGTGCTCTCAAAATTTTCAAAATCTCAATATATGGCTAATATTCTTTCCTCTAACAAAAAACAAGTGTTTACATATTTTATCGAAATTTCATTTCATGTATAATATTTCATCTCCATGCTTTATTATCTATCCATTGATAAAATAGCTCCCATATCAAATAATATTGTTTATCTTTCTGTTCTCTTATTTCAAATGTCAATCTACTCATTTCAACACAGTCCAACATTTTCTTAATAATTTCTTCATCAGTAATTATCTTCTCTCCTTTCCAATTTTTTGTAAATACAATTCTAGCTGCTGTTAAAATATTCACAATTAAATATTGCAATTCTTTATTAAATGTCTTTGGTAAGATTCCCTAATAAAAATATCTCTGGTTTAAAATCAATATGTCTCTTAGTCATTTTTTCTAACCATGTGTGTATCTTGGTCCAATATCTCTTTGCATCTCCGCATGTCCACCACATGTGGTAATAGGATTCTGGAGTCTGATGACACTTCCAACACTTCTCCGATTTATTCTGGAACATTCTGGCTATCCTCGTCAGGGGTAAATGCCACCTGTAAAACATCTTATACAAATTCTTCTTATACGCTGTAGACATTATCATTTTATAATTATGAGACCAAAATTTTTCCCCCACGCTATCATTGATTCTTTAACTTGTTCTTCTTCCAATTTTACCTCTAGCAAATATCCATATAGCTTTTTAATTACATGATCATCAGAACCCATTAAAATCTTATCTAAATTAGTCAAAGCATTATAGAAACCTTCTTGTTTGAGATCTTCTTCATATCTAGAGTGTATTTGCATGTATCCACCTTACATCCCTGATGTTCTAGTTCTTGCTTTTTTTAAAATTTGATTTATATGCCGCCCTTCTCCCAGGGCAGTTTACAATGCGTTAAGCAATAGCCTTCAAACTTTTGTATATATTTATACAAAGTCAGCTTATTTCCCCACAATTTGGGTCCTTATTTTACCTACCTTTACCTACCTTTGAAAGGATGGAAGGCTGAGTCAACCTTGAGCCTGGTAAGATTTGAACTTGCAGTAATTGCTGGCAGCTGATGTTCATAACAGTGCTTTAGGCTGCACCACCAGGGCTCTTTGCTTTAATTTGAGTTCACCCTTTTCATCCAATAATTCACTATATCTAACAATTTGTTCCCTTTTAAATATTATTGAATACGAAAAAGCTTCAATTGTAGATATCCAGATTGGAATCTTCAAATAATGTTTTGTAACCTTCTCCCAGTTCAACAATAAAGCTCCTCATATCTGGTGCATTCTAAAGTACCCCTGTATTTTTGTTCCTTTATACCATAAAAAGGCATGCCACCCCATCAACAAATCATGTCCCTCCAAATTCAATAATCTGGTATTTCTCAAAGTTATCCATTCTTTAATCCACATTAAACTTGTTGCTTGGTAATAAAGTTCAAAATTAGGCAAGCCAAAACCACCCCTTATTTTAGCATTTTGTAACAAAGTTTTATTCTCGCCTTCTTTCCCTGCCAAATATATTTCAACATCATTTTATTCAAATCTACAAAAAATTCCTTACCCAACTTGATTGGAATTGTCTGGAATAGGTACAAAATTCTAGGCAAAATATTCATCTTGATAGTTGAGATCCTACCAATCAAAGATAGCTGCAAATTTCCCCATTTCATCAAATCTTGCCCTATCTGTTGTTTAAGCTTGTTATAATTATTTTCTTTAAGTGCACTACATCTTGTTGTCAAATATATCCCCAAATATTTTACCTTGTTTGTGACCTGCATCTTTGAAATCTCCATCAATTCCTTTTTTTTTTTTTTGCTTTTTCAACATATTTTAGTCATTATCTTCGTTTTGTCTTTATTAATTTTCAGGCCAGCTACTTTCCCAAACTCTCCAATGTTTTTTATCAATTTATTTATTGTTATTAATGGTTCTTCAATAATAAAGACCAGGTCATCTGCAAAGGCTTGTAATTTGTATTCTTCTTTTCAAATTTTCATACCTTTTATCTCTTTTTCTTTTCTAATATTTCTATTTAAAACTTCTAAAGTCAATATAAACAACAGTGGGGACAACAGGCATCCTTGTCTAGTACCTTTTTCTATCTCAATAGAATCAGTCAATTCTCCATTTATTCTCCTTCGCTGTCTGCTTAAAATATATAGCTTCAATTGCCTGAATGAATTTCCTGCCGAAGCCCATCTCTTCCATTTGAAGTATCATAAATCACCAATTTACATTGTCAAACACTTTTTGTGCATCTAAGAATATCAAGGCCATCTGCTTTTCAGGATGTGCTTCATAATATTCTAAGGTGTCCAGGATTATTCTTATATTGTCTCTAATTTGTCTTGGAGGAATCCATTTTGATCTGTATGTATAAAATTATTCAAATATCTCTTAAGCCTTTCTGCCAATATTGAAGCAAAAATTTTATAGTCTGAATTTAGTATGGATATAGGTCTATAGTTTTTGATTTGTTGTGGGTCTGTGTCTTCTTTGGGGATCAATGTGATATACGCCTCTGACCATGATTTGGGTATTTTCTTCTTTGTCACCACTTTGTTCATAATGTCCAATAATGGGAGACTTAAGGATTCTTGTAGTGTCCTATAATATTCAACAACTAAACTATCTGGCCCTGGTGCTGTTTGTTTGTTTGTTTAGTTTTTATTGAATAGCCCAAAAGCCTTTTCAAAAAAAAAGAGAGAAAGATAAAACAAACAGTTACAGAAATAACAGTGTAAAAATATATAATATATGACATTAAAATTTAACAATATCGAAGTTCAATAAGTAAATTTCCAAAACTAGATAACCCAAATAAGATAGCTCCTCTCTAACTCAGCTCGTCTTTCTTACAATCAATAAAATTCTTTTCGACTTCCTGCAGCGCCGCAACGCGTTGAGGACACTCCAACTCGAGCGCCCATCCCGCGGTCTCGTAAAAGCCCCCGAACAGCTGGCCAACGCTGTTGGGAGGCTTGAAAAGACTCTCCCCGGGCAAAGGGGACAGTGAAGAGCAGACTGGTGGGGGTAGAATTCCCCAGGAGCCCCCAGAGGATTCTCTGGGGTGCGAAGGGTGTGAACTCCCCAGAAACCAGCCAAGCAGCTCTGGACCCGGAACGACTCTGCAACAGCAGACAAAATGCCATGACCACATCTGCAGGTTTTTTCAAGGATTTTTCAAGGATTTTACACCATACGCAGGCGAGACTAGCCAGGAGAAACAAAATTGCAAGTATTTAACTTAACTCCAAATTTTTTGTGTATTGCCTCCTTCGGTGCTATTAAGGAAATAGGATACAAAATGGCGATTGAGGCTTGAAAGGGTGTGAAAGTGAAAGTGACTTTAAAGTGCCGATAGAGCCTCTATTTGTTGCTAAGAAGTTATTTTGTTATTGCTTTGTTAGAAGGAGGATTTTTTTAAAGATTGTTTTGAGCAAATTGAAAAAGTATTTCTTTTATTTGGCTGCTTTTAAATAAAAAGGAGAAAAGGGAAGAAAGAAGAAAGAAGGAAGGGGAAACTAATTCTTCTTTAAGATGGCTATGAGACCTCCAACAGTAAAGACTCTTCCCACAAAGGGGCCAGGCAGTGCTGGCAGTTCCCCTGCTCATACATCAAAACTGCAAGCTTTTACTCCTCAAACAGAAACACAGGTTTTAACAATTGAAATGATACAATAAGCCTTAAAAGTCACAGAGGGGAAGCTCACAGCTGTGATTGATGATAGGATTCAATCTGTTTCAGAAGGTCTCACAGCAGTGATTGATGAGAAAATTAAAGCAGTCTCAGATGATATTTTAATATGGAATAATTAAATTAGGGAAGATATACTTTCTGCATTTCAAGGTTTGGCAGCTCATGCTGAAATGTTGGATGATAAAATTGAAGGAGTAAAAGAATTCAACCAAATTTTGGACAGTAAACTTGAGCAGGCCCAGGGAAATATTCAAAGATCTGAGGCTGATGTGACTATGATCCAATACAGAGAAATGGAATTCGCTCTAAGAATAAGAGGGGTGAAGGAAAACCAACAAGAAAATTTGAGAGAAAAGATGGTAGAGGCGTTGGCACAGATGATGAGGGACCAGAAGCGTGAATTGGACTGGCAGATCGACAAAATATATAGAGTTAATTCATGGGTGGCCAGGCAGAAACATTTACCCAGAGACATTGTAATATATTTTACTACAAGATGAATACGTAATGAAATTTTACAGGCCACTTTTAAAAACAAGCTTCAAGTCGAAGGACAAGAAGTGATGACAATGAAGGAGATTCCCCCAAAAATGTTAAGAGCTAGAAGAGAGTACTCTTTTTTGGTGGATGAGTTGAGAAATCGCCAGATACAATATAGATGGGATGTTCCAGCTGGCATAGTGGTGAATTACTCTGGGGAAAGATACAAGCTTAATACAATAGAGAAAGCGAGAGATTTTTATGTAAATATATTAAAGGCAGGGAGACCAAAATCACCTGAAATTAAAGGCAAAAAACAACCAATTGAGGAGAGATTACAGGAGAGAGAAGAGCTGTTGGCAGTAGCCCAGGGGGGAACCTCGACTAGCCAAGAAGACCTTCTTCAGATACAGCTGATTGATATATCAGGAGAACCAAAGGATCAAAGGCAGACCAGAGCAGCTACAGCCAAATGTAAGGAAGAGTTGAGACTGCAACAACTACAAATGGTAACTCGAGAAACCACTAAAACAGAAGCTGTGGGAGGAGCCAGACCCAAAGGTCAATTAAAGCTAGAAAATCAGCAAATTCTCCAAAGGCTTCAGAGATTTAACGATGGGAACTAGGTTCCTAACCTGGAATGTTAATGGTTTGAATTCACCTCAGAAAAGGAGAAAAATATTTTGTTATCTTAAACAATTTTAAAATGATGTGATTTGTCTACAAGAGACTCATATTAGACTACAAGATCAAAAATACTTAATAAACACAAGACTGGGTCTACACTATGTTGCAGCAGCACCAGACAAGAAAAATGGCATAGTCATTTATTTGAAGAAGGACTTAAATGCAAAACTAATTGAAGCAGATGATCAAGGAAGATTTTTGGCAATAGAAGCTTTAATAAAAGGGGAAAAATTACTTATAGTTGGAATTTATGCACCAAACCAACAACAAGAAACTTTTTATAGATCTTTACATGCAAAACTGACACAATGGAATTTTAAATCTTATATTTTGCTTGGTGATTGGAATGGAGTTATAGATATAAAAGAAGATAAGACGGGACCTAAACAAAGTCCTTTTACAAGAGCAAAACTGCCAAAATCCTTTTTTGATTTGATGAAGGATTGGGAGTTGAAGGATATTTGGCGGGACAGAAATCCAACAGAAAAAGACTATACTTTCTTCTCAGACAGACATCAGTCCTTTTCGAGGATTGATTTTATTTTAATAACCAATGATCTTTTCCCCAGGGTGAAGAGTACGAAGATTTTTCCAAGAACATTAACTGATCATAGTCCAGTTTGGGTGGAAATGGAATATGGGAAGGGACTTAGAAGGTCCTGGAGATTAAATGAAAATTTGTTTAGATATGAAGAAAATGTAAAGGAATGTAAGAAATTTATGAAATAATTTTTTGTTATAAATATGCAAAAGGGTACCCCTGTGGAAATGGTGTGGGATGCAAGTAAAGCATATATGCGAGGTATTTTGATATATTTGAATAATAAATTTAGAAAGAAACAGGGGGAAAAAAGAAGGTTGTTAGAAGAAGAAATAAAGAAAAAAGAACAAATTTTGATAATGAATCCAACAGACAAAAAAACTAAAGAGGTAATTAATTTACTGAAAGGACAATTCAATATGTTGATAGCAGATCAAACAGCAACTAACCTACAATATGCTAAACATAATACATTTTGTAATGCTAATAAACCAGGTAGGTGGTTAGCGTATTTGTTGAGAAAAAAGCAGAATCAAAGGATAATAGAAAAAATAAAATATAATGGGAAAGAGGTCTATCAGCAAGATTTGATAAAGAAGTCTTTTTTTAGAGTTTTATTCAAAATTATATATGGCTGATAAAACTCAAGATATGGATATAGATAGATATTTACAGAAAGAGAATATCTTTTTAGTGTCACAAGAGCAAAGGTATATGTTAAATCAGCCAATAACATCTGAGGAAATTATGTCTGTAATTAAAGAACTGAAGTCTGGTAAGGCCCCGGGAACAGATGGTTTGACAGCTGTTTATTATAAAAATTTACAGGTAGAGATGTTGGACTCACTGAAAGAATTATTTAATAATATACAACAAGGAGGATTGATACCTCCATCTAGGAAGACAGCTTTTATCTCTTTAATTCCAAAGGAAGGCCAAGACCATTCAGATCCAAAAAATTATAGGCCTATATCACTTCTAAATACAGATTTAGATAAGACAATAAGATTTTTGCTAAGGTGTTAGCAAACAGGTTAATGAAAGTTATGCAACAAATGATACATCATGATCAGACAGGTTTTATAAGTGGCAGACAAATGAAAAGTAATGTAAGACATATTGTTAATATATTGGAGTATTTGGGCAGGAATAACCAGGTCCCTGCAGAAGTTAATATTTCTTGATGCAGAGAAAGCATTTGATCGATTGAATTGGCAATTTTTACTGAAATTAATGGAAAGGATGAAGTTTGGAGATTATTTTGTGCAATCAATTAAGGCAATATACCAGAGACAAACAGCGCAAATAATAATTAATGGAGGCCTAACTGATAATTTTAAAATAGAAAAAGGTACAAGGCATGGTTGCCCTTTGTCTCCACTGTTGTTTATTTTGTCATTGGAAATATTGGTGAACAAAATATGTGGGTCAGAAAGAATAATGGGAATTAAAATTAGACAGCATAAGTATAAATTATGTGCGTTTGCAGATGACCTGGTGGTTACCTTAACCCAACCATTACAATCTACTAAGGCTTTGATGGATATAATTAAGGACTATGGACAAGTATCTGGTTTTAAAATAAATGCAGTCAAAACAAAGATAATATCTAAAAATATGACTGTAAAACAAAAAGAGGAGATGGAAAGTACAATGGAATTTGAAATTGTTAAAAAGGTCAAATATTTAGGGATTAATATCCTGACAACAAATATGAAATTGTATCAGTATAACTATGAACCACTGTGGCATAAAATACAAATTGAGATGCAAAGTTGGGAAAAATTGCAATTGTCATTGTTGGGAAAGATAGCTGCAGTAAAGATTAATGTTTTGCCAAGGTTTCTGTTCCTTTTTCAAATGATACCTACACTTAAAAAAGATAAAAATTTGAAGGAGTGGCAAAGGGGTGTAAATACTTTTGTTTGGGCAAGGAAGAAGCTACAAGTAAAACAGAGAATAATGCAGGATGCAGCTGCCTTGTCAGCAGTTAGTAACTGGGTTAACCTAATGGAGGAAAGGATATTAAATATAGAGGGATATGGCCTGGTTTATGGCTGGCATGCTTATTTACTGTATGATAAAAGGGTAGATACTATTTTTAAAAGCCATTTATTGAGAAGTGCTTTGCTGCGTGTCTGGATGAAATACCGATATAAATTAAATAATAAGATACCAATTTGGACAATCCCCAGACACACGATAGAGAACATAAGCATGGAGCAAAAACAAGATGGGATTACATATAAAGAACTTTTGTATAGGGATGGAAATATATTTCAATTAAAAACTATTCAGCAATTAAAAGAGGAAAGAGTGATTAAAACATGGTTTCAGTATGGCCAGCTACAGGCCAGATGGATAGAAGACCAAAACATGGGTATTTTGGTTCAGGATGAGAATTTGATTAAACAAATAAGAGACCAAAGCCAAATACACATAAAAAGGTTATATAATGCATTAGTGGAAATAGATTTAGAAACTGAATTAGTTAAGGATTGTATGATTAAGTGGGCTCAAAATATAGGGGAAGTAATATCGCTAGATACGTGGGAAAATATATGGGTTAGGAATGTAAGATTTACACAAGCTCAAAACTTAAGAGAAAATTTTTATAAAATGTTTTACAGATGGCATTTGGACCCGAAAAAATTAGCTTGTATGTATCCAAATCTTCAGCCCAAATGCTGGAGATGCGAGAGCCACATATTATCATATATGGTGGACTTGTAAAAAAATTAAGGCGTTTTGGGTCAAAATTTGGTGGATTATTCAAAATATTCTAAAGAAAAAGATTAAATTTACACCACAGTTCTTTTTGTTGGGAATAATTATGGACTGTACAGTAGTAGAAACAAAGTTAATTTTAAATTTAATAACAGCAGCAAGGTTACTGGTGGCACAATATTGGAAGAAGGAAGATATACCTACCGTTGAAGAATGGACACTAAAGGTAGTGCATTTGGCGGAAATGGTGAAAATCTCCGCATATCTAAGAGACTATTCAAATGAAAGATATATAACGGAATGGAGAAGATGGATTGATTATATTCAGAACAAATATCGGACCAAAAAACTTCAAATAGCTTATGAATGAAAGATTTTGAATTTGATAGTGTTTTATGTGTATAGTGTTTTGGGTGACAGGAGTTAAAGATCTAGGTTTAAATGTAGTTCAATGTATTGTTAGTTGATTATAGTTTAAGGTTTGTTAAATGTTATACCCTGTACTAGTCCTGGGAAGTTCAGGGAGGGTGGTGGGGGGTGGGTGGGAGGGGGTTGGGCAAGAGGGAGGGTGCAGGGGAGGGCATGGGTTAGGGTGAGGGGTGGGAGGGGGGAATGTTTGTATCTTTTATAAAACTTTTCAATAAAAAAAATTCTTTTCAATATAACTGCCTTGTATTGCTGTCATCCTTTTAAGATAGTGAGTGATAGCCCTTACCAGGGGAGGAGAGTCTGCTTTCAGTAGAAATGTTAATTTATGCCTTACATTCCAGTGGGCAAATTTATTTATAATTGGGGACAGATATTGTTTTCTTACTTCCTCATACAGCCTATATTCAAATATTATATGTGCCGTATCCTCCACGACATTTGCCCCACATATACATGTTCTTTCGTTATACGGGATTTTCTGGTACCAGCCGAATTTAACATTGGTATCTAAAAGTTCAAATCTAAACTTGACAAATAGTTCTCTCTCCACTGATGGAATTTCTAGGTATAAATATTTTTCCAGTGTGAAAGTTGTTTTAACAGCTGTCAGAAGCTTAAGAGAGTGATTAGTTGAAAAAGTTGCCATGTCCATTTGCCCATATATATCTTTAATCAGTTGTTTTACTTGCTTCAGTGTGTCACACAACGGGAACCCTACGCCATATCGATTCAATATTTTTGACAGCCAAGTTAGCCAGGAATACCTTTGAGGATTTGAAATCTGCTGTTCCTCTAGGCAGATTTTGGGAAGTCTGCTGGCTTCCATCTGAGTCATTTTTAGCTACCGCCCTAGTGATTGTGTAGGTATGCAGTGAGAAATGTCCCAATTCAGCTCTGATGGCTGCCGCCAAAGTGGAATTGTTTACCCCCAACATCCTCCTTAACAAATTATTTTGAGTTCTCTCCAATATGGGGGCCTCTGTAAGACCCCAGATTTCGGCACCGTGAGCATAATCGGAACAAGTTTAGCCTGAAAGACTTTACGAATTGGTAAAATTATGGTTGGTTGAATACATTTACTTAATTTGGATACAAGGCTTGCCCCAGCTCTGACCTTTTGAGAAAGGTATTGATGGTGCGGAGTCCAACCACCTGCACTGGAAAAAACAATTCCAAGATAGGTATATTGGGTAACTTGCTCAATCTATGTGTCATTAATATGCCAATTATGCTTTTTATTCTTATTGCCAAAGACTAAAACTTTTGATTTAGCTACATTTATAGTCAAGTGATTTGTAGTACAATAACGTGAGAGCTTGGTGAGAAGTCTCCTCATCCCTATTTGGGTTCTAGAAAACCACCAAATCATCGGCGTACATTAATACATTAATAAATATTGAGCCTATTTGGTGGCTGTGCATTAGAAGATCTTCCAGCTGCACTGGGATATCATTTATATAAAGGTTAAAAAGAGTAGGGCCCAGCAGGCAGCCCTGCCTCACTCCTCTGGTTGTCGGTATTCTGTTTGTTGAGGCCCCATTTTCTGCATATCTGACTCTAATTGCCGTATTAGTATAGAGAATCCTGATCAACAAAATAAGTCTGGGATCCATCCCCATGACTTGTAGTTTCCTCCACAGATGGTTCCTATCAATAGAATCAAATGCAGCAGTAAGGTTAATAAAGGCGGTATACAGCTTTTTTCCTGGATCTTGTATTTATTAATTAAATGGGAAAGGACAAAACAATTGTCAATGGTAGACCTACCCGATCTAAAACCTGCCTGCTCATTTGCCAGAATTTCCTTATCCAAGCACCAGTCCTCTATTTTATTTAGTAGATGCTTTGTATACATTTTTGAAATTATATTGAGAAGGCTGATGGGTCGATAGTTAGCTCTGTCACCTTTCTTGAAAATTGGAAAAACTATAGCTAAACTCCACCCTTTCAGGATTATCCCCACTTTATCGATATAAGTAAACAGTGCTACCAGCACCGGTACCCAGAAATCAATGTTGGACCTAAAGAGTTTGGGAGGCAGCAAGTCCTCTCCAGGGGCCTTCCCGGCCTTTAAGGATTGGATTATATGTTTAACTTCAGTAGAGGTAACTGGTGTCCATTCCGGACATTTCCTTAATTCCTGCTGGGGAATATCCAGTTGCAAGACATTTGTTGTATTGTTACCATCAAATAAAGCAAGATAGTTTTATAAGATCCATCCAGTTTGAATTTTACTGCTGATATATCAGTGTCCATGAATGGGGAGTGTTGTTTTAATATACCGGCTATCTTATGCCAAGATCGTAGGGAATTGGGATTTCGCTGCCATTTCTACCTCTTTCCATATCCTGGTGTTATAGCAACTTTTCTTGTTTTTCAGGAGGGATTTGTATGCTCTCTTGAGTTGAACCATATTTGAATAATCACCATCCTGTCTGGACCAGTTAACTTTCCTAACTGCAGCTCTTAGATTTGCCCTCAGCCTATGGCAATCATCATCAAACCACTTTCTAGAGATCCCATCTACTTTGCTCTCATTCTGGATCATTAAGTTCTTAAGAGTAGAAGTTAGCTCTATATAAGCTGATATTGGGATGTTGTCTCCGGGCTTCGATTGGGAAATTTCCCTTACTAGCTGTCTGGCTTCGTCTGAGCCCAGATAAGTGGTCACAGATTCAACATCAAGTCTGTGCCAATATAACCTTTTATAGTTATAAACCGGGCGTTTACTAAGGTGTCAATTTCCTCTCTTAAATGAGGCCTAACTTCTGAGGGGAGTGAAACCAGAGCCGTGATGGGAAAGTGGTCACTTTCCTCTCTAAATATAGCTCTTACATCTGAAAAATGATGTACTAAACTAGAGGAAGTGCAAATATAATCAATAGAGGTTGATGTTTTGTTGGACGAGAAAGTATAGGGATATATATACCCATCACTCAAGCCACTAAGTACTTGCATATCATTCATAAACAGCAGAGAAATTAATCTCTGAGCATATTTATTGGCCCTCTTGTCCATTGAGGACCAGGTGAACTCATTATAAAAGTATCCAGTTGGTACCAGGCCTCGCTTAACATAGCTCTTCATTGAGGGGCCTAGTCTTGCGTTAGTATCTCCGGCTAATATAATTTTTGCTTGGGGAAAGTGTCCCTTTAAGGTAGCTAATACTGAATCTAATTCATCCCACAAGTCCCTTCCTAGAAGGTGGAGTGAAAAACGAGCAATATATACATTAATTAAGATTAAGTCGAGGCTTCCAGTGGGACAGCGACATCGCCAGACGCTTCTTTTTGAAGCGCCAGCCCAGGGCTCCGTAGAACCGCAAAGAACAGCGACTATCAGCTGTCTTGCGGTTTGAAAACTTTCCCCCTGGTATGAGGGGGGAAAGTGAGTAGACGGGTGGGGTAGAGCTCCCTGAAAGTGCCGGATTTCACACATAATCTGGCGCTTGAAGATGAGAGCTCCCCGTTAAGCCTGTCAGTACTCCGGACCCTGGATGCCTCTGCTTTGCAGAGCTAGATGTCGTTAACCATTCCAGCACCAACTTTAAACAGATATTTTTTGAATCGAGCTGGCGGAGCACAAGCAGTATGAATTAAACAGCAAGTATTTTTTTTTCCTTTTAACTCCAAAGATTTACTTTCTTTAAAAGATTCTTCCTAAGCTGAAAGTGAAAGCAAGATGGCGTTTGAGTTTTAACGGGGCGTGAAGAAGTGAAAGCTAAAAGTAATTATTGACAAGCCCCTGTTTGAAACGTAAAACTCCTTTTTGAAAAGTGGATGTAATAAGAAAGGAATAATAATAATTGAAGCAGCAATACAAATTACAAATTGTAAAGGATTCCCTTTTTTTTTTCTTCTTGAAACTCTTTTTTTCTTTTCTCTTCCCCCTTTTTTTTCTGTCCTTCTGGGAAGGAAGAAGGGGGGCAAGATGGCTGGGCTTTTTGAAAGTAAAGGAGGGTTATTTAACCCTCAATGGTCTGAATTTGAGGAAGCTTTGAGTTCAATTACCTCTGCTTTATTGAAAAGAATTGATACTATATTTCAAGTTTCTCAAGCTGGAAATAATGAAATATATGGAAATACTGAGTTGCAATCTAGCAGTGGGGGATTGAATGAAGAGTTGGAAGATGCAAAAAAACAACAACAGATTATAGCAGATTTTACTGAAGAGAGAAAGATGAATGTTGTGCAAAATAAGGAGCAAGATAAAACTCAATCTGCACTTAAAGAGTTGTTTCCAGAAGAAGCTACATTTCTGCAAAAATTTTATAATATGCAATCCCAAAAACCGCAAAATTTTACTGGAGCTAAAAAAGGCAGAGGGATCAAAGTTAAGAAGAAAGTTCGTAAAAAGGAAAAGAAGAAAGACTGGAGAAATGGAAAATAACCCTGCTTGACGAGATGATGGTCCTTAAAAAGTACTGTTTAACTGTTTAAAGATTTTGAATTTTTTGGAAAAAGAAAAAAAAACAGACAGCAGTTTAATGCCAGTTAACTAAGCAATGAGCGACGATGAGGAGGCAACTTACAGCTGTATTGGAATATTTGAGAAGAATAAACAGATCACAGCAATGCTGGTGTATTGGGTTGTGAAATATGCCCTGATTTGAATGATTTGGATTATTTTATTAAGGACTGCAACAAATTTGGACTTAATTGCAATCGCAGAAGTTCTACTGAATATAGCAAATTGAAGTTTCTTGCTTGATGGTAATGAATACAAGGCAAAAGGACTATGGACCTAGGGCAATTGCAGTTGATCTGGTGGTTTCCCTAATATGTTTGACGAATTTATTAATCTAATTTTTGACTGGATTTGATGGATATCATTTCAAATATAATTACAATTACAAAGTCACTCGGGGGGCTTTTTTTTATATACAGAAGCAATTTTTATTTAGGGGGGTAGATGTAAATGAAGATATCTTATATGCTGTTGGAAGATGTGAAGACAAGAAGATTAGCAATTGGTTCAATCTAGTATGAAGAATTTAAAGGATTGATAAAGTTCTTAAATGATGTTCTTAGTTGATTTGTTAATATATATGGATATAAGAGGTTTGATTATTAATTTAAAAAATTATTGTTAATATTATTTCTTATTAAGTGTTTTAATTATAATTGGACCTTGATGGTTTAAAAGTGAAGGACGGAAGAGTTTATATAGTAATTTTTTTTTAAAATCAGAGGTTTTTTGAGTGAGGGTTTCTTTTTTTTTTTCTTTCTTGTTGTTGTTGTTGTTGTTTTGTTTTAAATGAAAGAAGTTATAAAATATTTTGTTAAATTGTATAGATCTAATAATTTGTTAAGTAACAATTAGCCAAATTGAGTAATGATAGGTTTGATTAGATAATACTTAATTGTTTTAATTGCTGTAATTATAAATGGAGATAATTTTGTTGAATTAGATGGAATAAGGAGAAAAAAAGACTTGCTTTCCTTTTATCTATTTGTTTAATGATCATGATTATAATAAGTGTGAAATGGAGTTTAATTTAGAGAATTTAAGCTGTATTTTATTTTGTACTTGCTCTGGGAAGTCGGGGGAGGTGGTTGGGGAGGGGGGGAGAAAATGTATGTAAAATTTTTAAAACTTTTTCAATAAAAAAAAAAAGATTAAGTCCATCCCCCTGAACGAAAATCTAATAGGCAGAATATATTGGAATTGAGGGTCTAAAGAAATTTCTTCACCCTTCCATCCCGTATCCCTTTTGACCATCGTGGTTAGGCCCCCAATTGCCCCCCCTCTTAAATTGACTTTGCCTGCCGGTTTATGCCATGAGGCAAAGCCTGGTAAGCTAATCTGTGGATCGTTAGTAGTCAGCCAGGTTTCTTGAAGGAGGATAAGATGATGTGTTGAAATCAGTTTTATAAGATCCATCCGGTTTGCAATGCCTTTCCAGCCAGCTATATTCCAGGACAGGAGGAAAAGGCTAGGGATATAAGGGACCCTGGTTATTGGCCATTTGTTGTCTAGTCAATCACCCCGAGGCACTACTCCTTGTGCCCCTCCCTCCACCCTTCTGGTGGAGAGGCCCGGAGTTACTACCACCACCTTCTCTGGAGTGCCAAAGGAGTGAAAAGTGGCCTCTGATTGTTGCGGAAATGTCTCACCCATTCTTAAGGAAGGCGAAACAGGTGAGGGCAGTTGCACCCTGGGGGAGGGTGAACTTCTGCCACTACATTCATGGTCTTTGTTTCTTTGAAAAGTCTTTTGCCTTCCCTTCTATCCCGCTGGATGGACTTAACAACTTTAGGCCTTGTCTGAACATGCTTTTCCTGTTCTTCCAACTTGGACAGCCTTCCCGTAGAACTGCAGGCTTCTGCTAGCAAGGATCTTAACAAGTCAAATTCAGTTAACATTGACCTTTGCTCCTTTGGAGACAAGGAAACAAATTCGCTGATTATAACATCCTCGGGCTTATTGGTACTTGCCTTCATATATGGGATCTCCCTGGTCTGGTCTGCCTCCATAGTTTCTCCGGATTCTAGAAGAAAGACCCTGGAGGTAGCAGAGTGGTTCCTAAATACCGTTTTTGATGTTTGGTTGAGTCCTTGTAAAAGCGGTTTAATAGACCCACTCGAGAAAACTCTTGTAGGAATGACTTCAAATCTGAGCAGGGATCCTTTTCTTTTCATTACGGCATTCGGAATAATATTGCGAATTGGACGTGTGTAGAAGCTAAGAGATACTTGACTAAAATCCACACATGGGTGGAAAAAATGACACAAAAGCATAAGACTTTAAACCAGAGATTTTTTTATTGGGGATGGTACCTAAAATATATAATAGAGAATTGAGATATTTGATTGTGAATGTATTAACAGCAGCTAGAATTGTGTTTGCTAAAAATTGGAAAAATGAGAAAATTCCAATGCAAGAAGTTATTAAGAAAATAATGGAATGTGCGGAAATGAGTAAATTGAGTAAATTTGAAATTAAAGAACAAGAAGATAAACAATATTATAAGATATGGGACTTATTTTACCAATGGTTAAATAAAAAAAATATGGAAATGAAATAAGATCTTTCTAATACAAGTAATGTAGAATTATATAAAATATAATATAAAGATATACTATTAATGGAGCAATTTAAGAGGATAAAATGAATGGTATAATATAAATCAACACAATTTTAGAATATCTGGTATGAAACGAGGGAAGAAATAGCCATAGTTAAACATATGATTAATCAGGATAATAAATGAATGGATATACATGAATAAGGTGAAGACACACAAAAGACTTGTAACCAACCGACACACTGTTTGTATTTGCAATTGAAGATGGTTTTATATCTGTTCTTTTATATATATTTGTTTAAAAAAGAAAAAAATCAAAAAATCCTGGAGCTATTCCTCTTGGGTATTTTGGAAGGGAAAATGGGGAAAAAATTACAATATATCATATTACACATACTAAGTGCGAGTAGAATTGTCATAGCACAAAATTGGAAACAACCGGATATCACCCCAAACCAAATTATAATTTAAAAAATATACGAATGCGCAGAAATTGACAGATTATCTATGTAAATTACGGAAAGGGAAGACACCGACTACTATTTATTTTGGAATAGATGGTATGTCTGGCTTGAGAGTAAATCTAAAAAGTAAGGGATATTTTGTCATGAAACCAAATTGTGAATAGAAGTTATTATAATTCAGATAAGGATGTAAGTTAAGATAGAGAGAGATAGAAGTAGAATTTGTGCATGGAAGTTAATTAGGATAGAGATACCGATGTAGAAAAGCTGTTACTAGTGTTTAAGTTTTGATGTGTTTATTTTTGTATGATTTTGTTGTGTGTTATGGTTTTCAATTTTTTGCTCTTTTCTATTTTTTGTACTGTGTATTTTAATGTTTGAAAATTTAATAAATATTATTTTATTTTAAAAAAGAATGTCATCTAGATAGACCACGATCCCCTTGTAAAGATGCTCATGTAATACCTCATTAATCAATTGCATAAACACTGCTGGGGCTCCTTGTAGCCCAAAGGAGAGCACTCTAAATTGAAAGCAACCCAGGGGGCACTTGAAGGCAGTTTTCCATTCATACCCCTCGTTAATTCAAACTCTGTAGTAAGCCTTTCTCAAATCCATCTTAGTGAAAATCTTCCCCTTAGCCAGGTGAGCTAACATATCTTTCATAAGGGGCAATGGGAAAACATTTTCTATGCAAATGATGGTAAGATTTTTATAATCCTCACACAAGCGAAGGGAGCCATCTTTTTTCTCCTGAAACAAAACCGGGGTGGCCACTCATAGCCTCACTGGTTGGATGAAGCCCTGTTTTATCAATAAAGTTCCGCAGCTCCTCCAGCTCATGAGGGGTCATGGAATAGATCTTTGGTTTAGGGAGCTTCACCCCGGAAGGATCTCTATGCCACAATCAGTGGGCCGATGGGGTGGGAACACATCTGACGCCTTCTTGCTGAAAGTCTCCCTGAGGTCCCAATATTCCTTAGTGTTGTGTCTTCGGCTCCCGAGCCCGGACCTCCGGAGGAGGAATCCTCTGAAAGTGAAGAGGAGGGGGCAAGGGACTCCTCCCCTGGCCCGTCTGGTTTGGCACCACCCCAGGCCCCAGCTGAAAGCCCTGTGGAAGAAAGCTCCTCTGAGTCAGACGATAATGAGGAGAGGGAGTGGATTAATCCCAGGTGGCGACGATCAGAGAGACGGGCTCAGCAAAGGAGTGGGTGGGGCCGAGCACGAGGTGATGAGTCACAAAGCCAACGCCCCACAAGGTATAAAAGGAACTGACCTTACCTTGTTGGCTTTTGTGACAAACAAAGTTTTACCCTGACTGCTTGTGTCCTGAAATACTGCAGCAACGAAGCGTTTTCCTTGAAGCTCGTATTGGATATAAATACTTGGAGCCTTATCAGGGACTGGCCGTGGCAACTCAAAACAACAGCTGTCGTTATCTCTCCCGGGCTCGCTGCCAGCTCGTTGTTTATGGATGGTAAATAAACAACTTCTGAATACTCCTGTTCGAGTGTGTGTGCTTGTCTGGGCTTCTGAAGCAGGGAGGGGACAGAACACTTAGGGACTTTTTCCTCCCCAGCAATGCATTTGCTCACCATCGCTGCCAGCTCCTTCGCAGCTTTGGCCATGCAAAAAGGTTTGCCCCCTTCTTTCCCCGACTGGGTGGAATGGATGCGTAACCATCCCTTCCTCCAATTCACCTGGGGGTTTCATTTCCGTAGCCAAGGCAGTTCAAGCAAGAGGGGTTGTTCCATACCAGGGGATGATACCATACCATATGATAAAACTCAAGAGCTCTCGGTGGTCCCCCATCCACATCTCAACTGGTTTGGGCACAAAGCTCCCCCAGCTACTGACCCATCCAACTGGCAGAATGCGATGGGCACTTTCATATTTTTTAGTCTCAGTCCCATTTTGTCTACCACCTCTGGGCTGATGACACACTTAGTACATCCAGAGTCTAAGACAGCTAGTATCTTCTCCTGGGCACTGGATGATGGCACCCTTAGTTCTACTGGGATGGTCATGCTGACTTACCAGGGAGTCATTGTCGGTGTTGGTTTTGGTTTCACTGTCTTCTGCGGTGGTCGGAGCTGCCAACTCCCCCAGGCCTGGGGAAGCGGATTCAATGACTTCCCCTCCCTTCAGGGCTGTCTCGCAATTCTTTGCTGGAGGTTTGTCAGCTTTCTTCCCACCAGCAGGGGTTGGCTTGGAGCCATGTTTGGAGAAACAATCAGCAGCCCAGTGCCCCTCCTTCCCACATCGGAAGCAAGCTGTGGGTTTAGGCTTTGAGGCTGACTCCCCTTTGGACACTCTGGGGCCTTCTTTCTGTGGAGAAAGGGAAGGCTTGTTCCAAACTTGGCCCCCACAGTAGCGATCCCTGGCCAGGTCAATTTCCATGTTGGTTGCCATCACATACCAGCATTGCAGGTCTCGAGGGGCCCCCTGGGAGCAGCAAGCCTTGTATTGTCCTCATTAAGACCATCCTTTTGTTTTTAAACCTGTCCGAATATCTGCAGTCATCCAGACCATGTCAATTCTGGACCAAGATTGGTGTGGGTGAGAGTAGAATGTATATTGGTTCTCGTCTTCATGTATTTCCCTCCATATGTCCCTCAATTTTAGTTTTGCTGTCATATTAAAGAATTCTTTTGGTAATATTTGTTTCCTTTTTTTATTTTTCTTGTTACTCTTATAGTCTTTTTTAACATCTACTATGGCATTATAGTCTCTGATTAGACAAATATTTTCATAGTCTAAGTCTATTACTTTACTGTGTATTTTTTTAAAAGAATTGCTGTTGATTTTTGTTGGGGGCATATATTACGATTAATAATGACTTTTTTTCTTCTATTTTTAATTCAACCATTACAATTTTCCCCTCCTCGTCTGCATAGATTAGCTTTGATTTTATCCTTTCTTCTACATAGACTGCCACTCTTCTTCTTCTTCTTCTTCTTTTTTTTGTATCAATGATGTATATAGTTTTCCTAATTTTGGATTTTCTAGTAATTTTTGATATCCTTTTTTGATATGTACCTCTTGAAGACATCTGCTTCCAATTTTTGTAATCTTGTGAATGTTTGTGTTCTCTTCTTTGGTGCATTTAATCCGCTTATGTTTACTGAGAGAAGTTTAATTGCCTCTTCCATTACCTACTGTTGTTTTTTTGTGTGTGTGTTTCTTGCCTCCATCTGCATTCTTGGTTTCGCCCCTTCTCTTTCCTCTCATTCCTTTTCCTGGCTCTTTCTTATTTCTCTTTCTCACTCCATTTCTTCTATTTGATCTCTGCCCCTGATTTATAGACTTCATCCTGATTCCGGCCTTCTGCTCAGCTAGGGGGTCCTCAAAACGCACTCAGAGCACCACCATAAACTTGTCATAATTCCTCAGCAGGGGAGAGTTCTCATCATGGAGGCCCACCCACTAGTCAGCAGCCATTCCCTCCAAGACCATAGTGATGCATCTCACATGGGCGGCTTCCGATGGTAAATCCTCTCCATACTCCTCCATGTGATTCCAGACTTGGGTTAGGAAAAATCCCAAAGCCTTGGGGCGCCCTCCGTATTTTACTGTAAGCGGAGGAACCTTTGGAATTCGACGCCTCCAGGTCCCTGCCCCCCCCGGGGGGGGGGGGGGGGCTGGGCTGCAGCCGCAGCTTGAGCTCCAACAGCTTGCTCTCTCTCTGGCTGAACTCTAGGAATCTTTTCTGCACTCGCTGAAGCCTCTGCTCCCCCCCCCAGGTGTTCAGACTCCCCCCGAGCCAACAATGCATACCTTTCACTGGCTTTATGACTTTCAAAGGCCTCTTTCAAGAGTTGCATGGCTTGAGTCAGCAGGAGGTCTTCTCTGTCCTCTTCCTGCCAAGCTGCCTCTCTATGCCGGCATCCCGTAAGTGTCATCCCTGAGGGGATTTCCTCTGGAGGTTCCCATGCCAAGTGACCACTTAGCTCTGATTGGCTTTTCTTCAAGCTGTAATTCTGACATCCAGTCCAAAACCTCCCCACCTCACCTGGACTGGGGAGGGGTGGACCCAGCAGCTCCCCTGTCCTCTTGGTCACTGTCTTGGTCAGACATTCTTGGCTCAGCCCCCATAGTAGAGTTTTCTCTGGGATGGCTAGTAAAGCAGACTTTGCTTAATGTCAGGTGTGCCTCCATTCAAATCTCAAGAAAGAAAAACCCCATGTTTGTAGAGAAAAGTACTTTTACTGAGTGTGAACTGAATGTAACGAAAGAAAAGCAAAGTCTGAGGCAATAAGCATGAAAATTACATATTGAAAGCATTCCTAAATCCCTCCCCCCAAGGATCCAGGTTGAGTGTCCAATCCACAGCTCCCCAAGGTGTCATATGGGGTACTGCTTCAGTCAGCCCCATTTATCTCGTATGCCAGAGCAGACATGACTGCTATGAAGACAGTGAGAATTTTCCTCCCTTTTTCGAGACATTTCCACCAACTCACTTCCCCCCCTCCCAAATACCAGCAATGCCTCCCTCCTCCCATTACAATGGCAGCCGAAAGCAAGCAAGCATTATAGAGGCTGACACCCAGTGAAGGATGGGGTCCTTCAGGCACTTAGCTTGGCCACCTGTTTAGTAGCTCCAGCCCCTCCCTCTGAGTGCTTTGTCAGAGCTGCCTTGGGGTTTTGCCTGCACCAATGTTGCTTACTTGGAGAAGGGTGGTGGTGGTGGTAGTGGTGGTTAGAGGAGCACCAAGATGCCAAAATGGCCTCAGGAGAGGCCGGGCAAGGCGAGGAGTGCCTGGGAGGGGAGGGGCAAGCTGCATGGTGATTCATCCGGTTCACCGAACTGCACACAGAGTTAACAATTGGTTCGGCCGAACCAGTGTGAACTGGCTGAATCCCACCTCTGCCTTTACTGTTGATGATTGATCCTAAAGGGCAGAAGCTCACAATTCCACCACGTCAATATCTTCACTATAAATTCTAAGGCTACTTGTTGTCATTAATTTGGTCTTAGCTGGGTCACCTTGGACTAATTACTTTCTCTCAGTCTTAGGAAGGAGGCAATGGCAAATCACTTCTGAAAAACCTTGTCAAGAAAACTGCAGTTCTGTCACGGCAGTCTCCAAAAATGGAACACGATTGGATGGAAGAAAAAGAAATATTTAATTATATTTCTATTTTGTTCACTATATTCTTTGACGTTTATCCCTAGGACTTGAGATACTTTGCATTTTTGGCTATCTAGATAATGTCATCAGGATATCACTTTGATGGTTCTTCTCCAATTTAAAAACCTTTTTATCTCTTCCAATCCAGCTTCCCTTAATATATATATTGCATACGGTTTCAATAAATAAGGAGAGAGTATGCTGCTTTGTCTCACTTGTTTGCCAACCTGGAACCAGTCTGTTACACCATATTCTCTTTGGATGTAGCTTCTTGATCTGTATAAAAATTTCTCATTAGGAAAATTGAGATGTTCTGGGATTCCCATTTTTCTGAGAACATCTGAGCTTTATGTGATTGACACAATCAAAGGATTTTCTATAACTGATGAAGGACATATTGACTTGTTTTTGGTATTCTCTGGCTTTTTCAATTATCTAGTGTACATTGGTAATCCATCTTGAACATCTGGCATCTCCTTTTCCTAGTAGGATTCAAATCTGCATTTGATAATACTAGCTTTATTTTGCTAGCATGTGAAATTAAGGGTATGATAGTTTGCACACACTATTGGCATTGGAATATAGATTGACACAGTTGGCCACTGTGTCATTCTCCAGGTTTGCTGGCATAGCTCGATTAGAACCCTGACTGGCTTTTCTTCAGTTATTTGCTATATTTCGGGGGCTATTCCATCAGTTCCTCTAGCTTTCTGACTTGGTAATGACTGGAGTGCTAATCTAACTTCATCTTCTAGTACTAGTTATTGTAAGTAAGGAATTGTCAGAGAGAAACTGGCCACGCCAGGGTAAGGAAGCAAATGGGGAATTAGTCTGGAATCCCTACGTGGGCATAGTGAAGTCTGACCTCCCTTTAATATTGTTGAACCTTACCTGGTGCAAACTGCCAGTTTGAGAAGATTCCTGTTTATTAGGTTTGAGCAATAAAACAGTAATTGATTTTTTTCATGTGTGGATCTAATTGTTCACACTAAAAATATCTTCTAAGATACCCTGGATATTGATATCTCTACTGAAGAATGTTACAGAATACTCCTTCCATCTTATTATTATCTCTTTTAAATCAGTGGTGGAATTCAAATATTTTTACTACTGATTCTATGGGCGTGGCTTGGTGGGCGTGGCGTGACTTGGTGGGAGTGGCTTGGTGGGCATGGCAGGGGAAGGATACTGCAAAATCTCCATTCCCACCCACTCTGGGAGCAGTCAGAGGTGGTATTTGCCAGTTCTCTGAACTACTCAAAATTTCCACTACCAGTTCTCCAGAACCTGTCAGAACCTGCTGAATTTCACCCCTGCTTTGAATCAATTACTATCTATCTATTGGCATCCTTTAGCATACTAGTAGGAGGTTGGAACCTTCTTCTAAGTTCAGAGAGCTTTTGACTAATTTTCCTATTTGTTTCCTTCTTTACAATTGTCTTTACAGCTGTTATTGTAATATTGCTTTTTCTAACTCTTTGTTAAATTCCTTTCTGAGATTTTTTTGTCTTTGTCTTCTCTTCTTGGTAATTTCTACAGTTTGTTTTTTTTTTTCCAAATCAATTTTTTTATTTTAAAACAAAAATAAAACATAAGAACATCATCATTCCAAACAATTTCAGACAGTGTATCGATCAGTTAACATCCTTTTGTGCTCCCTCCTCTTTTCAAAATATCACTATACATCCAAAGTTTATTTTTATAAAAATATTTCACTTAATTTATCTCAACTTCCACAAATTTCATATTTATCTTCATATTTTATTGTCCATCAATTGATAAAATAGATCCCATATCAAGTAATATTGTTTATCTTAGTTTGTTCTGACACCCAGTTTGCTTTCTTCTCTTTCTTCATTTTTGGTATGTGAATCACATTAATCCTTAACAACTTCTTTAAGTTCATTCCATAGTTCTTCTGGTTTACTATCAATGATGTTGAGGACTTCAAAGAGATTTCTGATGTTCTCCTTGAAAATGGTGGGTATTTGTTCAGGATCATATTGTGGAAACTGGCTGTCTTTCTTTTTCTTCTTTAGCTTAACATGGAACTTGCACATGAGCAGCTCATGAGCTGTTCCACAATAGCACCTGGCCATATCTTTAATGTCACTATTGAGCTCCTCCAGTTCCCTTTAGTAATAATATAGTCAATCTGATTTCTGTATACATCATCTGGTGATGTCCATGTATAATGGTGTCATTTTAATTGTTTGAAGACAGTTTTAGCTGCAAAGAAATAATTGAAGAAGCAGAAATTGACAAGTTGGTCTCCTGCTCCATTTCAGTTTGCTAAACCATTAGATCCACTACATTTTCCTCTTTCATGTTTGCAATTTTGGCATTCCAGTCTCCATCACAAGCAATACATTTAGCTTGCATATTCTGTCAATTTCAAATTGAACTTGATCATAAAAGTCACCAACTTCTTCTGCATTAGTGATTGGAGCATAAATTTACTTCTTTTTAATGATTATATTTTAAGACAAAAAGATAAAAACTAACAAGAAGAGTAGTAGAAAATAAAGAGTAAAGGAGAGAGAGAGAGAGAGAGACAGAGAGAGAGAGACAGAGACAGAGACAGAGACAGAGAGACAGAGAGAGAGGACCAAGGTGCAAAAAAAATAAACAGAAATACAAAAAGAAAAAAGAAAAAAAGGAATAACTTCTGAATTCTTTTACAGCAAATATAAATGAAAGTTACAGTTACAACATGAGATCATTTTTAAAACAATCTATTCATATTATCATTTTTTTAAAAAAGTTTATTTTGAATACATTAAAACAAGACACCAACACACATTTATATACATATCACTTTTTCCTACAGCTATTTTGAAGTGATCCTTTCTTGCTATTTACATCTATTTACACATATTTTAAACTTTGTCTTATTCAACAATTATTTTCTATCTTTCTTTATTTCATCTACATTGTACCTTGATCTTCAACATTTTTCCCCCTCTCTCCTTTATTCATCTTTCTCATTTTTCCTATTCTCCAACCATTCGTACCATCTACACCACACTTTCTAATATTCTGTATCCTCTTTCTCTTTGAGTTCTTTTGTTAATTTGTCTATCTCTGTGCATTCTAAAATTTTTCTAATTAAATCTTCTTCTGATGGTAGATTTTCCTTCTTCCAATTTTGCACATAGACTATGCAGGCTGCTGTCAATATATGTAATATTAAATAATGTATTTCCTTGGTATAGTTTTCTATGGAAATCCCTAGTAGAAACTGCTCAGGTTCTCCCTTTATTGAATTCTGAATTATTTCCTCTATCCACTTTTTAACTTTAGCCCAGAATTTCTTTGCCACTGGGCAGGTCCACCAGAGGTGATAATATGTTCCATAGTTACTCTTACATTTTCAGCATTTCAGTGAATTACTAGGGAACATTTTCGCTATTCTAGCTGGTGGAAAGTGCCATCTATGAAACATTTTCATCTGGTTTTCCTTGTATGCCATTGATGTTGTCAATTTCATATTTGTTCTCCACATCTTTTCCCACTTCTCTAATTCTATTACGTGATTGAAATTCCTTGCCCATTTGATCATAGTATCTTTCACTATTTCCTCTTCCATTTTATACCATAATAAAAATTTATATATTTTACTAATTAATTTTTGTTCCCTCCCATGTACAATTTTATCCAGTTCATTTTGCTCTAATTGTACCTGATCTATCTTTGTATCTTCTATATATTTTGATCTTATTTGTAAGTACGTCCACCATTTAACTTCCCTATTCAAATCCTGTTCCAGTTGTTTTGTTTTTAATTTTCTCAAATCATTTAATATATCCCTGTATCTAATTATTTTGGTCCAGTCTACAAAATTTGGGTGTGTTAATGTTTCGTTGGGAGAAATCCAAAGCGGTATTCTTGTATAGTGCTGCTTTTTGATTTTATTCCAAATTAATAATAATGAATTTCTAATTATATGCCTTCTAAAATATCCATGTATTTTTTGCTTTTCACCCCATAGGAATGCATGCCATCCTGTCTGTAAATTGTGTCCTTCTATTGTTAAGATTCTTTTATTTCCCAACTCCATCCATTCCTTTAACCATGTCAGGCATGCTGCTTGGTAATAAATTTCCCAATCTGGAAATGCTACTACTCCTCTATCCCTGGTATCTTGTAATGTTTTTAATCTAATTCTAGGTTTTTGCCCTTGCCATATAAATTTTGAGGTCAATCGGTTTAATAGATCAAAAAAACTTTTTTCTATTTTTATCGGTATAACCTGGAAGAGGAATAAAATTTTGGGCAAGATATTCATTTTTATTGCCGCCACTCTTCCCATCTATGAAATTTGAAGATTTTTCCAATTTTCCAAATCTTTTCCAATTTGCAGTATTAATTTGTCATAATTTTCCTTTTTGATTAAGGAGCCTCTTGCTGTTAGCCAAATCCCTAAATATTTTATTTTTTTTTTTTTTGTTATCTGAATATTCATACTATTTTCTAATTCTATCTCTTGTTAGCAATTTGGATTTACTTCTATTAATTTTTAAACCTGCCACTTCGCTAAATTCTTCTACTTTTTAAATCAACTTGGGGCCTGATTTTAGAGGTTCCTCGATTATAAAGACCATATCGCCTGCAAAGGCTTGCAATTTGTACTCCTCATTTTTTATTCTCAATCCTTTTATCTCTCAATCTTCCCTAATTTTTTTTAAGAATGGCTCTAATGATAATATAAAGAGAAGTGGGGAAAGTGGGCATCCTTGTCTCACTCCTTTTGTTATCTCAAATCCTGGTTGGGCCAGGAGGGGGGGGTTCCCCTCGTTGAAATGTGCCCACCAGGTTTCCTTGCATTCCATTGGCCAAGGTCACAGGGCAGGGGCGGGGGAGTAGCGGTTGTTATTAAAGAAGGTCTGAGACCGAGGGAGGCCACAGTTCCTCAGACGGCCGGCTGTGAGTCCCTCCTTGTGAAGTGGGGTCATGGGGTTCAGATGGGTTTGCTGGTCACGTACCTGGCTCCCTGCCACGTGGCAGCAGCCCTGCCCGAGCTCCTCGACGTTATCGCCGCGGTGGCAGTTGAAACCCCTAGACTTATGGTCATGGGGGATTTCAACCTTCCATCTGTGGGTGAGACGTCGGAGGTGGCTCGGGAGTTCATGGCTTCCATGACAGCTATGGACCTGACCCAGTTAATTCATGGCCCTACCCACATGGGGGGAAACACACTGGATTTGATTTTTGTCTCTGGACAGTGGTTGAGTGATCTTGAGATAGGGGACTTAGTCATCGAGCCCTTGTCATGGTCAGATCACTCTCTCCTTCGTCTTGACTTTCAAACCACTGCACCCCGCCTCAGGGAGGCGGAGCCTGTTAGTTGGTTCCGCCCCAGGCGCCTGATGGAACCTGATAGGTTCCAGATGGAGCTTGGGCCATTTCCTGAGGCTCTGGCACATGCCTCAACCGGAGACCTAGTGGCCGCCTGGGATAGGCCTGGCTGCGGGTGCTCTGGATCGGGTTGTGCCTTTGCGGCCTCTGACCCGGCGCCGATCTCAATTGGCTCCTTGGTTTTCCAAGGAGTTGAGGGAGTTGAAGCGCCGGAAAAGACACCTAGAGAGTAGTTGGAGAGCCAGTCGTTCTGAATCTGACCGGACACTAGTGAGATCCCATATTAGGAATTACTTAGTGGCGATAAAAGCAGCTAAATGCAACTATTTTGCTGCTCTTATTGCGTCATCAGATAATCGCCCAGCCGCCCTCTTCAGGGTGACCCGCTCCCTACTCCATCAGGAAGCGCGGGAGGACCCCTTGGAGGGTAGAGCTGAGGATTTTGTTCAGGATCTGCATGATAAAATCACTCCGATTTGGGAAGACTTGGACTCCGACTGGGTAGTCCCGGGGAGAGGGACAGGGGCAGGTCTTGTGAATGTTATCTGGACTGAGTTTGATCCTGTGACCCCTGAGGACGTGGACAGGATTCTGGGCAGGCTGAACGCGACCACTTGTTTATTGGACCCGTGCCTCTCCTGGTTAGTACTAGCTTCCCGGGAGGTGACACGCGGCTGGCTCCAGGGGATTATAAATGCTTCGTTGGGTGAGGGTGACTTTCCCGCCGCCTTGAAAGAGGCGGTGGTGAGGCCTCTCCTCAAGAAGCCTTCCCTGGACCCAGCAATGTTGGTAAATTATCGTCCGGTCTCCAACCTTTGCTTTTTGGCGAAGGTTGTTGAGAGTGTGGTTGCGCAACAGCTTCCCCAGTACCTGGATGAAACGACGTATCTGGATCCGTTCCAGTCGGGTTTCAGACCCGGGTACAGCACGGAAACGGCATTGGTCGCGTTGGTTGATGATCTCTGGAGGGCTCGGGACAGGGGTTGTTCCTCTGTCCTGGTCCTGTTAGATCTCTCAGCGGCTTTTGATACCATCGACCATGGTATCATGCTGCACCGGTTGGAAGAGCTAGGGGTGGGAGGCACTGTGTTACGGTGGTTCTCCTCCTTTCTCTCCGACCGGTCGCAGTCGGTGTTGACAGGGGGGCAGAGGTCGACTCCAAGACCCCTTATATGTGGGGTGCCTCAGGGGTCAGTCCTCTCGCCCCCCCCCCCGTTCAACATTTATGTGAAGCCGCTGGGCGAGATCATCCGTGGTTTTGGGGTGAGATATCACCAGTACGCTGACGACACCCAGCTGTACATCTCCACCCCAGACCACCCCAACGATGCCCTTGAAGTGATGTCCCGGTGTCTGGAGGCCGTGCGGATCTGGATGGGGAGGAACAGGCTCAGACTCAACCCATCCAAGACCGAGTGGCTGTGGTTCCCGATGTCCCGATATAGTCAGCTGGTACCATCGCTGACTATCGGGGGTGAATCATTGGCCCCGGCAGAGAGGGCGCGCAACCTGGGCATCCTCCTGGATTCATGGCTGTCTTTTGAGGAGCATTTGACGGCCGTGACCGGGAGGATTTTTCATCAGGTTCGCCTGATCCGCCAATTGTGTCCCTTTCTGGATCGGGACTCATTACACACGGTCACTCACATCCTCGTCACCTCTCGCCTGGACTATTGTAATGCTCTCTACATGGGGCTCCCCTTGAGGAGCACCCGGAGGCTCCAACTGGCGCAGAGTGCGGCCGTGCGGGTGGTGATGGGAGCGACGTGGCGCTCCCATGTTACTCCTCTCCTGCGCGAGCTGCACTGGCTCCCGGTGGTCTTCCGGGTGCGCTTCAAGGTGTTGGTTACCACCTTTAAAGCGCTCCATGGCTTAGGACCCGGGTACTTACGGGACCGCCTACTACCACCAATAGCCTCCCACCGACCGGTCCGTTCCCATAGAGAGGGGCTCCTCCGGGTGCCGTCAGCCAAACAATGTCGGCTGGCGGCCCCCAGGGGGAGAGCCTTCTCTGTGGGGGCACCCACTATCTGGAACGAGCTCCCCCCAGAGTTACGGAGGATCCCGGATCTTCGTGCCTTCCGCCGTGAGTTAAAAACTTTCCTGTTCCATCAGGCAGGCCTGGCCTAATTCTTCCCTTTTCCCCTTCTGTTGTAAAATAATTTAGAAATTTTAAATTGTAATATTTTAATTTGGGGTTTTAATATTGTAAATTTGGGATTTTAAATATTGGGGCCAATGTTTAATTCGGTTTTATTTGGCTTTTAAATTTTGTATATATGTTTTTTATTTATGGCTGTTCACCGCCCTGAGTCCCCTCAGGGAGAAGGGCGGTATATAAATTTAATAAAATAAAAATAAATTTGTCATATTTTGATTCATAATTACTCTTGCAGTTTGTTTTGAACATATTTTTTCAATCATTTTTTTCAAATTTTGAGCCAAATTCCATTTTTTTAATTTGTTGTATCATAAATTTCCAATTCAAATTATCGAAAGCTTTTTGGGCATCAAGGAAAACCAGTGAAACGTGTTTCTCTGGGTGTGCTTCATAAAACTCTAATATATCAATTATGGTGCGTGTGTTATTTTTAATTTGTCATCCTGGCAAAAAACCATTTTGATCCGAATGTATATGTTTATTTAGAGTCATTTTTAACCTTTCAGCAATTATTGACATATATGTTTTATAATCAGAATTCAATAAAGAGATGTGTCTTCCTTTTTGTTTACTTTTAAGAAAGTCTCTATCTCTTTCTCCAGGAATTGCGTATACTCTTTCTCCTTACATATGTATTGATTTAACATCCACCTTTTGTACCTTTTTTGTCCTTTCCAATGTATAATTATTGGATTATGGTCCGCCCATTCGTTTAGTCCTATGTCTATTTTTTCTAATTCTAATTGTAATTGTGCTATCATCCAGGACATATCGATCCTGGACCAAGATTGATGCGGATGAGAATAGTATGTATATTGCTTTTCTTCTTTGTAAATTTCTCTCCAGGTGTCTCTTAGGCCTAATTCTGATACCATATTGAAAAATTCTTTAGGTAGTATTTCCTTCTTTTTTTATTTTTCTTATTGCTATAATAGTCTCTTTTACTATCAGCTGTGGCATTATAATCTCCTATTATGCATACATTTTCTATTTCTTGTTCTATTATTTTATTGTGCAATTGTTTGAAATATTCTTGTTGATTTTTGTTTGGTGCATATATCACTACTAATAAAATTTGTTTATATTCCGTATCTAATTTTATCATCAAAATTCTACCCTCGTCGTCTACATAAACTGATTCTGAATTGATTCTTTCCTTTACATACACTGCGATATCTCTTTTTTTCTGTTGTGATAATGACACATGTAATCTTCCTAATTTCTTGTTTTCTAATAATTTTTGGAATCCTTTTTTTATATGAACCTCTTGTATACAAATCACATCTATATCTAATTTTTTTTTAATTTTGTAAATATTTGTGCTCTTTTTTTCTGTCCATTTAAACCATTAATATTCACGGAGAATAAAGATATTGTTTCTTCCATCTCCTACTGTATTTGTGTCCTGGTATTTCTTGTCTCCCTTTTAACTCTTCCTCTTGCTCCTTCTCTTTCTTCTCATTCCTTTTCTTGGGTTTTCCTTAGCTCTTTCTATCTTTCTATCTCCTCTTATTGATCCTCCTCTTGACTTTTACCTTCTGATTCGTCTTTACTTTCTTGTTCTTCTTCCAAGTAATTTTTATAGAACTCTTGAGCTTTTTCTGTCAAATGTTTTATAAGGTGTGATGTTAAAAAATGATACTGTTGCCTTTGGTCTCGAATTCTCTGTGTGGGATTTGTTTTAGAATTATGATTTCTTTCCCTTTATATATTATGGTCTCTTCTCTTGATTTTTTATAGATTTCATCTCTTATTGTTTTTTTAATGAATCTAATATGCACTTCCCATGCTAAATGGTGTCTTCTTATATAATTATTATGTACTCGGTAGATTTCATCTATGGTATCTTTTATTTCCAACTTATCTCTCTGTATTAATTCTGCTATTATTTCGCTCATTTTTTCCTCCAAATCTTCCTCTTTCTCCTCCACAACATTCTGGAAACGCAGGAAATATGAAGCTTTCTCCATTTCCAAAAAAATAATTGAGTCCGACAAATCCTTGTTTGATTGTACTACCTTCTGCTCCGTCATTTCTAATTTAAGGTCTAATTGATCCACCTTGGTTTCTATTTTTTTAACTTTTTGCTCATTTTCTACAATTGTTTGTTGTATCTTTTCCTTCATATTTTTAAAATCTTCCTTTACTTCCCCTATCTCATTTTTGATTTCTTGATGGTGTTTTCTAGTCTCTTCTTGATTATCTGCCATTTTTTCTTGCGACTTCATCAATGTCTCTTGAATCATTTGGAGCATATTTTGCATATTATTCATCATCGGCTGTGTTTTGTCTTTTTCCTTCCCTAATATATTTTTAATTGACTGTTGAGTAACAGGAGAAGACATAGCTGTTGGATTAGAAATGGGCTTTTTTCCGGTTTTCGTTACTGTTGCTGTTGTTGACATTGTTAGATTTCTTGTGAGGTTCTTCCACAGTATCATATAATGTTTTATTTACCTTAGAGTGTTCTTCTATGTCAACTACTTATTAATTTAATTGTAATTTCTTACAGACTTAATTTAAATATTATCTTTCTTTTTTTAACTTTAAACTACTAATAATAATCAAAGTATATATCTCAATTAGACTTTATGTATATATCTATGTATACCTCTCTCTATATATGTACTTTATTCTCAAATTATAGCTATCATTTTCTATATCAATATTCTATGTTTATCTTTTACCACTAGTACTTATATATCAATCCCTTTAATTAATTAATTAATTAATTTACCATTGCTCAAGTCAAGTTTTACCACTCAATTACTCTTTGACAATCATCCCCACCCCCTTTTTTAATCAAATTAATTAATTTATGTATTATAATAATATCAAATATTTTCACTATAATTATTATGAAATATCAAATATTCAAGATAAATCTTCCCCTTTGATTCTTTCAACAGCTATCCCCACAGTTCTTCAACAATAAATTTTTCTTAACAATATATTCTATAGCTTTTCTTTTTCAAACGTTATCAACAAAACAGTCCCTCCCCTCAAATCACAATCTCTATCAGTATATTAAATTCCAACCAGACTTTTTCCTTTTTTGAGTTCTTCTCTTTTTTTATTTTCTTCTTTCCTTATTGCATCACATTAGTTCCATCACCTAATTTCAGCTTAGTCACTTTCAGTTCCAGCACACAGTCTCTGCGTCCTCCCAATCTTGCACTCTGCTTTCTTCTCAATGTTTATAAATCAATCTTACCCGTGTGTTTATCTATAAATTTCTTTCCAAATCACCTCCTCCTCAGTCCTCCAAGTCCACCAAGTTCATCAGTTAAAGGAAGGAAAGTCCTTTGATTTTTTAGTTCCAAAGTTTATATATGCCTTTGCAGTCTCTTCCTTCTCATGGTGAAATTACTCCTTTTTTAAAAAATTTTTCCCTTCTCTCACAATAAATCCTTAGTTTGGGTCCAAATGTTTCAGTTCAGTTTCAGTTTGTTACTTTGTATCTTCTTTGTTGATTTCTTCTTCCGCTACTTCTATTACCCTGTTGCCTTCATTCGATCGTCTCCCATTAAGCGCTCTCCTTCCTGATCGCTGCTCTCCTCACCCTCTGCGACTCTCTCACTCATGACTGTTTGTTAAGAATATCACTTTTCTTTTTTCTTCCACTCCTCCGTGACCACTGATGCTGAAACTCACTTTTTGCTTCCTCACTATGCAGTTGCCACTGCTCTCTGCCTGGAAGACAGATTTTTTCCTGATGGATTTAAGGGGTCTGGCTTTTATTCTCCTGGCATCTTGTCTGAAGCTTAAAGCCTTCCCCTTTACTATTCCGAACTCTCCAGGTTTGGAAATGCCCTTATGGGGCTCCTTTTCAGAAATTAATTGGGTTTTCAGGAGCTGTAAATTGCACCCTCACCCACTCCGCTCAGATGTCACTACTGGAAGCCTATTCATATTATTATTAAATCCATATATCGTAATTTGTTTTTTTTTCTATTTTGTGTAAAACGTCCACAAAGTATTTCCATAGTATTAAAGTTAATAATGTTTTTCTCTAAGCAAGGCTGTCAAATTTGCTATCTCAGCCAATTTCATTATGTTTATCAACCATTCTTCCATTGTACAGTATTATCAAGTCTTTCCACCATTGGACATACTGTGTTTCCCCGAAAATATGACCTAGCTTGATTTTTACACATGTGCCCAATATAAGACCTACCCCCAAATAAGCCCTAATTAAGACCCCACTCACTCCAGGGTGCACGGGTAAAAATTAAGCTAGGGTGGGGATGGGGTGGTGGTGCAGCTGCCCTACTACTTACCTTTGGACAGTTGCAGTCTGGCCTCACACACTCCGACACCTGCCTTGCCAGCCCATTTCTTGTGCAGCCGGCAAGGCTGGCAAGACTCTCCTGAAGGCTTCTTCAGCCGATAACAGAGCTCTGGATTGATCAGGAGCTTTTTTAATTCAAATGGAAAAGAAAAATCTGTTTTCTGTTAAGTAACTGTTAAGTAACTATAAACACGCAGTGCAAAAGTTATCCTCAGGGGAAGACAAAGAATATTTCACAGGTTTTAGATCTATGATGTAAAAGGTACGTGAGTCAGAAAATATGCTTGAAGAATGGCTGGGAATGGAGTTCCTCAAGCACTTTATGTAAATACAGATAGTTCTTGACTTACAACCATTTGCTTAGCAACTGTTTAAAGTTATATTGGTGCTGAAAAAATTAATTTAAGATTGGTCTTTGCACTTATGACCATTGCAGAATCCCTGCGGTCATGTGCTCAAAATTCAGGCACTTGGGCAACCAGCATGTATTTATGATGGTTGAAGTGTTCTGGAGTCAAATGATTGCCATTTGCGACCTCTTCAACTGGCTTCCAACAAGCAAAGTTAGTGTAGGAAACTGGATTCACTTAACAACCACGGCAGTTTGCTTAACAACTGTGACAAAATAGGTGATAAAATTGGGTACAATTCATTTAATGACTGCTTCACTTAGCAACAGACGTTCTGATCCTAATTGTGGTTGTAAGTTGAGGACTACCTGTATAGTTTTATAGATTATAGTAACAGGATCAGAGGTGGTATTCAGCCACTTCGGACTGGTTCGGGCAAACCGGTATAAATTTTAACTGGTTCGCTGAACCGGCAAATACCACCTTTGGCTGGCCCCATCCCTGCCTGCCCAGTTGCCTGGTCGCTGCTTGCCCCGCCCGCCTGCTCTGCCCACCCTGCCCATCCCTGCCCCACCCCGCCCTATATATGTTGCCTTCACTATGTGGCCCAGCTAATCGCCTCGCCTCTGTGCCTTGTCCGCTCTGCCCACCAAAGGTAAACATGCCGTCCACTTGCCCTTCATCTTGGGTTGGACTCAGGGCCCAGAGATGCACTATTCCCCAAGTGCCCAGAGCCTCCACCCACTCGCTGTTTGCCTTGGCCAGATCAGGGAACGTGCCATTTCCCGACTCCAGCCTTGGCCCAGAGCCTCCGCCCATTCGCTGTTCACCTTGGTCAGGTCAGGGAATTCACCATTCCCCGGCTCTGGCCTTCCCCGGGGTCTCCACCCACATGCCACCCACTTGCCCTCTGCCTCGCTCACCTTTGTCCATACCTTGATGGGGGTCCTTGGCGAGGCTCAACCGGCAAGCCTCCAGCGGCCGGTAATTTTTGGCTGCCTTCAAAGCAGCTCTGCTGTGACATCATCCATGCAGTACAGTAGGCCGTTCTACTGACTGGGTCTGGCCGTGAGCAGCACCAGCAGGCAATGGGGTGCGTGTGCACAAACAGTGTGAAGAACAGGGCAGCTGGTGACAGCAGCGACAGGACTTCTTCAGGCCTCTTTTTTGGCCTGTAGTTTTCTGTAGTTTTCAGTGAAAGAAGCCTGCAGCCACTTCCTCTTTTTCAGCACAAGCTTCCAGCCACTGTTGCTGTCTGAGTTCTGGCTGAAAAAGAGGCAGAGGCTGGAGGCTTCTTGTGCTGAAAACTACCAAAAACTACAGGCCGAAAAAGAGGTCTGACGTCCTGTTGCCACCATCACTGCCCTGTTTTTTGTGCCGGCTGCGCATGCGCACCCCTTTGCCTGCCAGTGCATGGCCACACCCCATTGCCAGAGCCATCTAGGAGAATAGCCTGCTGCACCGGAGGGAAAGCATTGCAGCGGAGCTGTTCAGAAGGCAGCTGGACTCCGGTGTCCCTTTAAAGTACTTCAACATGGGGGGAGGGGGGACCATAAAGGGACAGGCCACAGGAACTGCCTTTTCTGCCGGTTCTGTGGGCATGGCTTGGTGGGGTGATGTCGAGTTGGCCACACCTACTCAACCTTGCCATGAGTGATATCGAGTTGGCCATACCCACTCAGTCACATGACACCTCCTCCCACCAAGCCACACCCACAGAACTGGTAGTAAAGAAATTTGAATCCCACCACTGAATGGGATATGGTTGGTACAAGAAAGAAAGATGTGTAGATCTTTGATACCTCACTCATGGAGGTGGATTAGGTTAGTTTAAATCAAATTTAAACCTAATGTGACTTGGAGTCAGAGTTGCTCAAGCAATTCCATTTTACATAAAAATTTTGAAGGTGAGGCAAGTGGCTGGGAGGCCAGGTGAGTGGCTGGGCAAGGTGAGAGGCAAGGCCCCCTCAATGTGAATGATGTTGAATTGGCCACACCCACCCAGTCACATGACCACTCAGCCACGTCTACTCAGCCAGTCATTACGGCAGAGAACCAGTTATTAAATTAATTGAATCCCACCACTGAGTAAAGGAATTAGCAGTCAAAAATATGCCACAGACAGCATTTAGTAGAGCACCCATGAAAGCATAGGAAAATATATTCAAATGCCATGATGTGTCCATAACTACAAAGATCAGAATTGTTCAAGCCATGGTGATAATTTATGGAAGAAAAATTAGACTTAAAAAAAACAGAATAAGAAGAATATTGATGCTTTTGAAATTGGGTGTTGTGGCCTGCCAGCTGCCAGCAGAGCTGGCAGCAGCACAGACGATGAGGAGGTTTGGGAAGAATTTAGGCCAGTTCTGGAGCCTGGGGAAGGCTCTGATGGATGCTCAGTATCAGACACAGAGATAGAGCCAGGGCCGTCTGGCATTTCCCAGCCAGAGAGTCAGCTGCCTTTGGAGTAAAAGATGAGTGAGGAGGAGGAACAGCTGGGGCCTGACTTAATTTGCAGCCTCTGCAGCTAGGAGCTCACAGCCTTGCATTTATCCTAACAAGCTGATAAGGACTATTGTTTCAGTTAATGTCAGTCTCTGCCTTTTCTGCTTTGGCTGCCATGGTAACGGGGGAAGGGGAAGCTAGCATGCTGGAGAGACAGAGACAGAGAAATGAAAGTGATACTTAAGCTACTGGGCTGCATCTTTGAAGCTGCTATCGGGTCAACGGTCGTGGCATTCCTGATTGATGATGCTGCTAGATGTGTGCTTCCACCTGACCTCTGGGAGACCCTTGGATTGGATGATTTACGATGGACAGTGGGAGGGAATGCTTTCTATCTGTAATTTTCATGCTTTTACCTTAGATCCTGTTTTCCTTTGGTTGCGATGACTTCATTTTCTAGTAAAAGTACCTTTCTCTATAAATAATAGAGTTTGGGTCATTCTTTCCTGGACTTTGAAGGAAGCATACCTGACATTAAGCAGGATCTCATTTCTCCAGCCATCCCGGATAAACACTGAGGGGCTGAACCCAAAGAATGTCTGATCAAGAGAGTGAAGGAGATCAGATGGGAGCTTCTGGCTCTATGATAGCTTCACTTCAATCAGAAAAGGAAGCTGCGGAATGGATGGAAAAAATTCGGGTGAGAGAGGAGTCAGAGGAAGCCAGATGGTCAAGGGGAGTAGGAAGGTTGCCGGACCTGGCGAGGACCCCCCCAAGGAGTAACCAGCTCCAGACCCCATTAGGGAGAGGCCATGTGGGTGCAAGAGCAAAAGGAGAGCCTCATGATTGTTCAAGCTATGCAACTGCTCCGCAATGCTGAAGAAAGCCAGAAAAGCCGTGAGTCTTATGTATTCCCTGTGGGGAAGGGAGGAGACTACCCCAGGGTGGATCCAGAGGAGACTGCTTGTGGGGGAGAGGAAGAGGAAGCTGGGGAAGAAACATCTCAGGCTTCTGGTGCCCAAGTGAGGGATGCAGCAGCCCAGGGACCCCCAGCCTTGCAGGCCCCACCCCGCAGACGCAAAAAACCAAAAATTCCCCCCTAATCAAAAAATATGGAGGGAATTCAAAGACCTTGGGGCTTTCCTTGACCCAAGTGTGGAACCACATGCAGGAGTCGGGGGAGGAATACTTATCAGATGCGGCACGAGTGAGATGTGTCACGAATGCCTTAGAGGGAGTGGCAGCTGAATGATGGTGGTTCTCCACAATAACAACTCCCCCCTGCTGAGAAACTACAACCTATTCATGGGGGCTTTTAGGAGGTGGTTTGAAGACCACCTAGCTGAGCGGAAGATGAGACTCTGAATGAAAGGTATCCAGCAGGGCTGCAGATCGATGGCAGAATACACCCAAGAGTTTCACGAGCTGGCACCTTTTATGACAGGGTGGTCAGAAGTGGCCCTACTGGAGAGCTTCAAGGATGGACTGAATGAAAACATCTACAAAGACTGTAGAGCATAGGGGGTCCCCAAGGATTTGCAGAGCTGGTACGTAGTAGATGAGGACATGGAGATCGATCTGGCCTGAAGCTGACTCCAAGGGGGCCGTGCAGGGGATCTGTCATCCTACTACTACTGCAAAGGAGCGCCAAAGACGGTCGGGGGGAGAGCTGAGTTCCAAACTCAAGTCGAAACCCTTCACATGCTTCAAGTGTGGCAAGGAGGGACACCAGGCCGCTGAGTGCTTCTCCAAGCCAGTGCCAAAATCTACCAGCTTGGGGCCAAAGAAGGTTGACAAAGTGCCTGCAAAAGCCCATGAAACCGCCCTGAAAGGGGAAGTTGTTGAGTTTGCTCCCCGAAACCAGGGTGAGCTGGGAACTCCAACTACCACGGACGACAGTGAGACGGACTCCAACTCCGATGATCTGGTGAGTCACACTGAGGGCCCTATTCCTGTAGAAATAAGGGTGCCATCCACAGGGGCACATGCACAGATGCCCTATTAGACTCTGGGTGCACCAGGTGCATAATCAGCCCAAAAGTGGTGAAGAAAATAGGCCTGAGACTAAAAATGTTAAAAAGGCCCATTGCGTTCTGTCAGCTGGATGGATCGATTGCAGGAGGGGGCCCAGCCAGTTTTGTGACTGAACCCATTGAAATGCAATTGGGGGATCACATAGAGACTCTCAGTTTTATTGTGGCCCCTAGCATGGAATGACCCCTCATACTTGGACTGCCCTGGCTCCGTAGATGGAATCCGCGTGTTAACTGGAAGATGGGGGGTTTGCACATTCGCACCAGAAACCCGAGACTAGAGAGGGAAGAACCCCCCCCTTGAGGATGGAGTAGAACACGAAGGGGCGGAGATGGCAAAAGGCCACATCGAAGGGGAGGAGAAGATTCCAAAGGAGTATTGGGATCTCTGAGAAGTTTTTAGTGAAAGGGCCTTGGATGTGCTGCCCCCCACAGAACTATGGACTGTACCATTGAAATACTCCCAGGGTAAAGCTCCCTAAGCCAAAAATCTATCCCATGACCCCTCGAGAACTGGGGAAATTACAAAACTTCATTGACAAAAACCTAGAATGGGGTTTTATCCAACCAGCCAGACCAAGGGTGGCGGCACCAGTACTGTTCCGGGAAAAGAAAGATGGCTCCTTTCATTTGGTAGTCAACTATAGGAACCTCAATGCCATTTGCATGGAAAATGTCTACCCCCTGCCTCTCATGAAGGACATGCTAGGACATTTCCCACCTAGGAAAGGGGAAAGTCTTCAGCAAACTTGACTTATGGGAGGCATACTACAGAGTGCGAATTAAGGAAGGGAATTGAATGGAAAACAACGTTTAACTGCCCACTGGGATGTTTCCAGTTTCTAGTGCTCCCTTTTGGACTACAAGGAGCTCCTGCTGTGTTCATGCAATTGATCAACGAAGTACTGCATGAGCACCTGTATAAGGGGGTGCTGGTCTACCTGGGTGACATTCTTATCTACTCCGAGAACTTGGACGATCATGTGAAATTGGTGCGTACTGTCTTGAAAAAACTCAGGGCTGCTGAACTATATGCCAAGCTCTCCAAGTGCGAATTCCACCAAACCAAAATTGACTATCTTGGATATCACATATCGCATGAGGGAATAGAGATGGACCCTGGAAACGTTCAGGCTGTATTGGAATGTGCCGCGCCACGCACCCGCAAACAACTGCAGAGTTTCCTGGGATTTGCTAACTTCTATAGACAGTTCATCCCCTCGTTCACCAAAATCATGGTGCCAATAACAAATCTCCTGAAAACAAAAGGTGAAATAAAACCAAAGCCCTCCCAGGCTCTTGAATGGACTATGGACTGTCAGGCGGCATTCGAAAAGTTGAAACAGTTGCTTGCTGCTGAACCAGTCCTCAAACATCTGGACATGGAAGAGCCTTTTGTAGTACAAGATGATGCTAGCAACGTAGCAGTGGGAGCAGTACTTCTGCAAAAGAATGCAGAAGGGAAATTACAACCCTGTGCCTATACATCCCGTAAATTGTCGGAGACCGAAAGGAGATGGGCCATATGGGAGAAGGAGGCTTTTGCAGTACGCTGGGCACTGTTAACATGGAGACAATTTCGTGAAGGACCTAAGCATCCTTTTGAAGTGCGGACTGACCATAAAAACCTGGAGGCTTTGAAAACACCGCATAAGCTATCAGTAGAGCAAGTTCGCTGGGCCCAGCACTTCAACCATTTTAATTTCACTCTACCCTACCTTCCTGGTGGAAAGAACTTCATGGCGGATGCACTTTCCAGATTGCCTCAATACAGCAGTACCAAGGAAGAAGTGGTTCGCCCGATCATCCCTTCAACCCAACTAGCGGCACCAGTGACTACCAGAGCACAGGTGAGGGGCGATCCAGCCCTCTCGGGCGATTTGCTTCAGAAACTACAAGAAGCTCTAAAAACTGATGAATGGTTTCAAGCCCATTCAGATGAATGTACGGTTCGTGATGGACTAGCTTGGGTTGGAGCCAAATTGTATGTTCCTGCCAGTTTGAGGGTGACAGTGTTGCAACACGCTCATGACACCAAGGTGGCGGGACACTTTGGATTTATTAAAACTCTACATCGTGTTAAAAGACAATTCTGGTGGCCCGCACTCAAAAAGGACATAGAGGCATATGTAGCTAGCTGCCCAGTGTGTGCCTCAGCTAAGAGACCTCCGGGGAAGCCATCTGGTCTATTTCGAGTGTGGCAAGGCCAAATGCCCCTTGGAAAGAGATATCCATGGATTTTATTGTAGACCTGCTGGAGAGTGGGGGGTGCACAGTCATATGGGCAGTGACTGGTTTGTTTTCCAAACAAGTACATTTCATCCCATGTTCTAAGATCCCTTCAGTTAAAACCCTTGCAAAAATGTTCATTCAACATGTTTATACGTTACATGGGGCTCCAAAACGTATAATCTCGGACAGGGGTGTGCAATTTACCTCCAACTTTTGGAAGGAGTTTCTAATGTTAATAGGCTCCACCCAGGGTTTAAGCTCCGCCCCCCCCAGACAAATGGGGCTTTTGAGAGAACCAATTCCATGTTAGAACAGTATCTGAGATGTTACATAAATTACCAGCAAGATAACTGGGTAGACTTATTGCCATTTGCGGATGTAGCATATAATAACTCCATACATAGCAGCACAGAGTTCACTCTGTTCAAGGTGGCTTCTGGCCAAGAATTTGTGCCAATCCCAGAGCTACCTCAAGGTAACCCACAGAACCCCTCTTTGATTGAGTGGATCGAACAGTTATAGGCACTTGGGCAGTAACTTGAAAAGCTCTAGATGAAGCACACCAAGCACATAAAGCCCAAGCCGACAAAAAGAGGTGCCCCGCACACGCTTACAAAGTAGGTGATATGGTTTACCTTTCCACCAAATATTTACAAACTCCCCAGAAATCAAAAAAGCTGGGACCCAAGTATGTAGGCCCTTTCCCAATTACTTGAGTCATTAATCCAGTCACAGTTGAATTGGAATTGCCAAAAAATTTAAGATGAATCCACCCTGTGTTTCATGTCAGCTTGCTGAAACCGGAACATTCGTTCCCTTTACGTCCGAACCAGGAATCTCCTCCTGTCCCCATACTGATTGAAGGAGAACAACATTTTGAGGTTAAGGAGATCTTGGATCTAGGAAACATCATGGTAAAGTGCAGTATCTAGTGGCCTGGAAGCACTTCTCATTGTCTGAAGCTGTATGGGTAAACAAACGTGATGTCCGGGCGGCAAAGAAAGTACAGTTGTTTCACACCAAATATCCTGATAAAACTTAAAAATTTATGTTGTGCTGTTATTCCCTTTCCTTTCCTCTTTTCTTTTCCCTTTTAGGACTAACATCTCTTCTGAAGAGGGGCCGAATGTCAGCCTCCGCCTTTTCTGCTTTGGCTGCCATGGTAACGGGGGGAGGGGAAGCTAGCATGCTGGAGAGACAGAGACAGAGAAATGAAAGTGATACTTAAGCTACTGGGCTGCATCTTTGAAGCTGCTATCGGGTCAACGGTTGTGGCATTCCTGATTGATGACACTGCTAGATGTGTGCTTCCACCTGACCTCTGGGAGACCCTTGGATTGGATGATTTACGATGGACAGTGGGAGGGAATGCTTTCTATCTGTAATTTTCATGCTTTTATCTTAGATCCTGCTTTCCTTTGGTTGTGATGACTTCATTTTCTAGTAAAAGTACCTTTCTATATAAATAATAGAGTTTGGATCATTTTTTCCTGGACTTTGAAGGAAGGATACCTGACAGTTAACTTCTTGCAGGACTCTTGCCTGGACTTTCTGTTGGTGAATGCAGTTAATTCCCAATGTGTAAATAAAGAGAGGTTTTTCTTTGCAGGGGGTCTGTTTCTTGCTTCTGCAAAGGCTGGGTCAAAACACTGAGTATTGGAGAAAACTCCTGAGAATATCGTGAGCAGTCAGGAAAAGATACCAATTGATCATTGAAGAGTAACAGATTAACAGAGTTGGAAGGGACCTTGCAGGTCATCTAGTCCAACCCCAGGAAACCAACCCACAGTTCTCACTAGAGGCATAAATGACCAGGCTCAAATTATTATTTATTTATTTATTTATTTATTATTTATTTTATTTTTCAAATGTATATACCGCCCTTCTCCCTAGGGACTCGGGGCGGTGTACAGCCGAATAAAAACATACAATACAAACATTAAAAAACAGTTAAAAGAAATATCTCAGTTTGGCCCCAAATTTAAAAAGACAAACCAGTTAAAATTGTTTAAAAGGGTTTGTTAAGCCAGCCTGGCTTGCTGGAAGAAAAAAGTTTTAAGGGCACGGCGGAAGGCATGGAGGTCTTGAATTCTCCTTATCTCAGGGGGCAGCTGATTCCAGAGGGTAGGAGCACCCACAGAGAAGGCCGTCCCCTTGGGGGTCACCAGCCTACATTGCTTGGCTGACGGCACCCCGAGGAGGCCCTCTCTGTGGGAGCGCACGGGTCGATGGGAGGTCGTCGGTGGCAGAAGGCGGTCTCGAAGGTAACTAGGTCCTATACCATGGAGCGCTTTAAAGGTGATGACCAACACCTTGAAGTACACCCGGAAGACCACCAGGAGCCAGTGCAGCTCGCGCAGGAGCGGTGTTATGTGGGAGCGCCATGCAGCTCCCATAATTACCCGCGCGGCCGCATTCTGGACCAGTTGGAGCCTCCGGGTGCTCCTCAAGGGGAGCCCCATGTAGAGAGCATTGCAGTAGTCCAGGCGAGAGTGACGAGGGCGTGAGTGACTGTGCACACGGAATCCCGATCAAGAAAGGGGCACAACTGGCTAATCAGGCGAACCTGACAAAAGGTCCCCCTGGCTACAGCCGTCAGATGTTCTTCCAAGGACAGCTGCGTATCCAGGAGGACACCCAGATTGCACGCCCTCTCCGTGGGGGCCAAAGACTCACTCCCGATAGTCAGCAATGGAGTCAGCTTTATTATATCGGGATGCCAGGAGCCACAGCCACTCAGTCTTGGAAGGGTTGAGCTTGAGCTTGTTCCTCCCCATCCAGATCCGCACAGCCTCCAGGCACTGGGACATCACTTCAAGGGCATCATTGGGGTGGCCTGGGGTGGAGATGTACAGCTGGGTGTCATCAGCGTACTGGTGATATCTCACCCCAAAGCCACGGATGATCTCACCCAGCAGCTTCACATAAATATTGAACAAAAGGGGCGAGAGGACCGACCCCTGCAGCACTCCACAAATGAGAGGCCTCAAGGTCGACCTCTGCCCCCCTGCCAACATGAACTGCGACCGGTCAGAGAGAAAGGAGGAGAACCACTGTAACACGGTGCCCCCCATCACTAACTCTTCCAACCGGTGCAGCATGATACCATGGTCGATGGTATCAAAAGCTGCTGAGAGATCTAATAGGACCAGAACAGAGGAGCAACCCCTGTCCCGAGCCCTTCAGAGATCATCAACCAACGTGACCAATGCCGTTTCTGTGCTGTACTCAGGCCTGAAACCCGACTGGAATGGATCTAGATAAGACGTTTCCTCCAGGAATTGTGGAAACTGTCGTGCGACCACACTCTCAACAACCTTCGCCACAAAGCGAAGGTTGGAGACAGGACGGTAGTTAGCCAGTACTGCCGGGTCCAGGGAGGGCTTCTTGAGGAGAGGCCTCACCACCGCCTCTTTCAAGGTAGCGAGGAAGTTACCCTCACTCAATGAAGCATTGATAATTCCCTGGAGCCAGCCTCGGGTAACCTCCCGGGAACCCAGTACTAACCAGGAGGGACACGGGTCCAGTAAACATGTGGCCGCATTAAGTCTCCCCAAAATCCTGTCCACATCATCCAGAATCACAGAGTCAAACTCTTCCCAGGTAACATTCTCAAGACTATTCCTCGTCACCCTGCCCGGATCTACCCAGTCAGACTCCAAATCCCCCCGGATCTGAGCAATTTTGTCATACAGATATCATCCGAAATCCTCAGCCCTGCCCTCCAGGGGGTCTTCCTGCACTTCCGGTTGAAGCAGGGAGTGGGTCACCCTGAACAGGGCCACTGGATGATTCTCTGATGACGCAATAAGAGCGGAAAAGTAATTAGACTTTGCTGCCTTTATTGCCACTAGGTAGGTCTTAATATGCGACCTTACCAGTGTTCGATTGGATTTGGCGAGACTGGCCCTCCAACCGCTCTCCAGGCATCTTTTCCAGCGCTTCATCTCCCTCAGCTCCTCAGTAAACCAAGGCACCACGAGGGATCGGCACCAGGTCAGAGGCCGCAAAGGCACGACTCAATCCAAGGCCCCACTAGCGGCCTGATCCCAGGCCGCCACCAGGTCCTCGACCGAGTCATGTGCTAGAAACTCAGGAAATGGCCCAAGCTCCATCTGGAATCTATCAGAATCCATCAGGTGCCTGGGGTGGACCCATCTTGTAGGCTCCGCCTCCCTGCGGCAGGGTGTAGCGGTTCGAAGGTCTAGGCGAAGGAGCGAGTGGTCTGACCATGACAAGGTTTCCATGTCTATATCCCCTATAACAAGACCACTCAACCACTGGCCAGAGACAAAAATCAAGTCCAGAGTGTGACGCCCCCTGTGGGTGGGGCCATGAACTAACTGGGTCAGGTCCATGGCCTTCATGGAAGCCATGAACTCCCAAGCCATCTCAGACGTTTCACCAACAGATGGCAGATTGAAATCACCCATGACTATAAGCCTGGGTGTATCAACTGCCACCGTGGCTATCACGTCGAGTAGCTCGGGCAGAGCCATTGCCACGCAACAGGGAGCCAAGTATGTGAGCAACAGGCCCATCTGAACCCCATGACCCCTTCTCACAAAGAGGGATTCACATCCGGCAATCTGTGGCACAGTGGTTTCCCTCGGACCAAGACCTTGTTTAATAATAACCGCCACCCCCCCGCCCCTCCCTTGGGCCCTCGGCTGATGGAACACTCTGAAGCCTGATGGACACATCTCGACCAGGGGGACCCCTCCCTCCGGGCCCAACCAGGTCTCAGTAATACCAGGTCTGCTCCCCCCTCTTGTATGAGATCGTGGATGAGGGGGGGGCCTTATTTACCACGAACCTGGCATTGCATAGCATCAGCCGGAGGCCCAGGTCCTGAGTATCTAAGCCACCTAGTATCTGAGAGGAGTCTTGGGGACCGGGGCGCGCAATTGCTCTCAAATAGCAGGTGCACACCCCCGGCACATTATGTGGTCCCCTACTCCCGCCATATCTGCCCCTCCCATTCACCGTGCTGATGGAAAATTCCTCCTCCAGATGGCCCTCTGGCCCTTCCCCAATCCCTCGTCTTGCACCCTCCAAACCGTCCCCTGTGCCGGGCTCTGCTCCTACCTTAGTGGGTTCTCCCCCCCCAAACCCCTTGGTCTTCCTCCCAGGTCCCCTTAAAAATTTTGTTAAAAATTTGAATAAAAAAGCCCTCAACCCCCTCTTTGCTGCATGCCATCTCTCGGGGTTCCAAAACCCATCATCAAGATAGGCCCTCGATAACATGGAGGGCCAGGCCTGCGAGAGGGGGGAGTCTCGCAGTGCAAAGAGTTCAGCGGATGAATACATCCTAAGGTCCCAAAGTCTGTCTGGGGAAGATGGAAAGAGGCCAGGATTCCATAGTGGTGGTTAAAAGAAAAAGTCCAGGAGAGAGAGTCCACCATTTTGGCACGGGTCAAACCGGACTCCACTGTCCTCTCACGACAGTGGAGAGGGGTCTCAGGCAGCTGTCCCAGAAAAGCAATGACCCGGTCATCCTCTCACGGTGGCCGGTGTCAGCAGTTCTTATACAGTAGGAGCTGCAACAGAAATGACTCCCTCAGTGCCCACACCCAGGCTTCCACCTCTCCTCACAGCAAGGTATTATAGATGTCAATGTCAATAGGGCCAATGGTGGAACTTCCGGTTGAGCCGTGCTTTGTCGCTGACGGTCCTTTAAAAACCGCCAGCCCAGCCGCCTGTAAAAGAGCCGTTTCGGAGAGAGAAATGGCTCAGAAAACTCCAAGTCTTTTAGGATCTTGTGAGGTGAGCCGGTGACGTCAGGTAGAGTCCCCTGTGAGACCCCCCAGAACGTGTATTTTGCCTCTGGGGAGTTAACAGGTTGGGACTCCCTATCTAAATCACCGAAGCTCCGGACAACTGGGAAACTCTGCCTTCAGGCAGAGCCAGACAGCGCGATCAACTTTTAAAACACCAAACAAAATAGCAGGGCGGAATCTGGACGTTAAAACAAACCGCAAGTATTTTAAGCCCTGTGGACTATTTCAGTGTGTTATATTCTTGAAGTTAAAGTAACTTTGAAGGGAGAAAAAAAATGGCGCTTGCTTTCAGCAGAGAGAGCAGCTGAAAGCGAAAGTAGTTTGGCTTGTTTATTCTAATATGCTACAAAGTAACAAATCTGGCTTGAAGGGAGAATAAATATAACTAAAAAGTTGCAGAGACTTTTATTGACCTGATTGAATCTGGAGAAATTATTGGGAAGATTTGGTAGATTCTGTACTGGGAAAGGAAACCGTCTACGTGGCAAAATGTCAACAAAGCAAATGGGGGGGGGTTCCCCCACTCATAAATCTAAACAGCCTCACACAGTGCAACTGCAAGGTCAGACAAAGGAAGATGGTTTTCAGGACCTAAAGGAATTTATTGTTAGAGAAATTAAGAAATCAGAGCAGGAAGTTAAAGGATTGGTTCAAGAAAAAATTGATCTTGTTAACAAAGATATCCAAACAGTGGTAAAAGGTCTGTCTGATGTAGTTCTGCAGGTTGATAAAAAAGTAGATAAACTTGCTTCAGAAGTGGAAATTAAACTGAAGGAATCTGACCTTAAAATTGTTGAGGTGGATGAGAAAACCCAAAGATTGGAAAATGAGATAACTATGATGCAATTTAGATCAATGGAATTTGCTATCAGACTCAGAGGCATAAAAGAGAACATAGGGAAGACCTTAGAAAAGTTTGTGCTGATGCTCTGGCAGTGTTATTAAAGGTTGATGATTCTGATGAGATTTTTTACAAAATTGATAAAGCTTACAGAGTGAATTCTCGTGTGGCAGTATACAGGCAACTGCCTAGAGATGTGGTGATATACTTCACAGATAGAAGAATAAGAAATGATATTTTGCAAAGCTCATTTATTTCTACTGTTCAAATTGATGGAAGTGAGATTGGAGTTTTTAAAGAATTACCACCTAAAATGTTAAAGGACAGAAAGGATTTTGGATTTTTTGTGGCAGAATTGAAGAAGCAGCAAATACAATTTTGATGGGACGCGCCAGTTGGTATAATATTGAGGATTCAAGGAGTGAGATACCGCTTAAATACTATAGCAAAAGCAGAAGATTTTTATTACAATATTTTGAAAGCGGGTTCAACATCTCCTTGTACATCTTCACCAATAGATAAGGAGGCTGAAGCACAGAAGCAGTTTGATCAGGAGACTGAGGAAAAAATAAAGCAATCGCAAAAGGAAGCAATGGAGGCTCAGGGAGCAATAGGTGGCATGGTGGTTGATCCTTTTGCACCACTTCCAGTCTCCCCTTTGGATGACACATCAAAAACTATAAGAGAATAGGCGTTGGATCTTGAACTGAGGACATCTAAATTTGAGGAGCAACATATAACCAGAGCACTTTCTAAGCAAATCCAAGAAACACAGCAACAGGAGAGATCCAAGCCACAACGAAACAAGAAGGTCAAGGAAAAGACACAAGTTGAAGTTATGGGAGGAACAAAGCCGAAGATTACCTGTGTGGAAAAGGATCTTCAGCAAATGTTCTCAAAACTTCATAGCAGCTCAAATGATTAAATTTTTGTCTTGGAATGTGAATGGATTGAACTCTCCACAAAAAAGGAAGAAAGTATTTCATTATTTGAGACAATTTAATAATGATGTTATTTGTCTGCAAGAAACTAATATTAAGGTGCAAGATCAGAAATATTTGATGAACTCAAGATTGGGAATCTATTTTATTGCTTCAAATTCGGGGAAAAAAATGGAGTGGTGATAAATATAAATAAAAGACTTTCAGCTAAAATTATAGAAGCAGATGATTGTGGGAGATATATAGCAATTGAACTTTATACAGACAATGGTCCAACCTTGGTGGTTGGAATTTACGCTCCTAACCAGCAACAGGAAAGTTTTTATAAAATGCTTCATTCTAAAATTTTAGGATGGGATTTTGCATCTATTTTAATTATGGGTGACTGGAATGGAGTAATACAACCTAAAAAGGATAAAAAGAGTTCAGCTAAATTAGGTGTTAAATTAACACATGCTTTTTTTTAAATGAAAGAGGATTTGGAGATGAAAGATATATGGAGAGTGCACAATCCAAATGATTTGGATTTTACCTTCTATTCGGATAGGCACAAATCCTTTTCCAGGATAGATTTTATTTTGATAACGGTTGACCTACTTCCCAAAGTAAAGAAAATGAAGATATTTCCTAGGGCATTAACTGATCATAGTCCGGTATGGATAGAAATTGAGATGGGAAAAAAAGAAAGATCTTGGAGATTAAATGAAAACTTATTCAGATATGAAAAAAATGTAAATGAACTTAAGAAGCACATAAAGGAATTTTTTAAAATGAACTTAAACAAAGGTACCCCTATTGAAATAGTTTGGGATGCAGGTAAAGCATATATGAGAGGGGTGCTGATACAAATGAATTTTAAACATAAACAAAATAGACAGAAAAAGAGAACAGAGCTGGAAAGAGAGATAAAGAAAAAGGAGCAGTTATTAATAAAGAATCCAACAGATGGAAAACTACAAGCAATTATAAAACTCTTGAAAGATCAATTTCAAATGCTTATAGCGGAACAAACAGCAACCAACTTACAATTTGCAAAACATAACACTTTTGCTAATGCTAATAAGCCGGGCAGATGGTTGGCTTATACATTGAGGAAACAATTAACTACACGAACTATTGATAGTATCGAGTATGGCGAGAAGGACGTTTTTCAACAAGAATCAATTAAAAAGGCTTTTTTGGATTATTATACTAAGTTATATTCTAAAGATAATATACAGAATAAACTTATAAATAAATATCTAGAAGAAAAAAGGGTTACAAAAGTTTCATTTGCCCAAAAGGAAAAGTTGGATCAATTAATAACAATTGATGAGATTAGTTTTGCTATAAAACAACTGAAAACAGCTAAAGCTCCAGGGATGGACGGCCTAACTGCAGTTTATTATAAAACTTTACAAGCAGAAATGATTGAACATCTTAAAGATTTATTTTGTAATATACAGCAAGGTGGCAAAATACCTTCCTCATGGAAAGCAGCTTTTGTGTCATTGATACCGAAAGAAGAATCAGGTCCTAAAAACCCAGAAAATTTTAGACCCATATCTCTTTTAAATACAGACTATAAAATTTTTGCAAAAGTATTAGCCAACAGATTGATGCCAGTTATTCAAGAGGTGATTCATCATGACCAAGCAGGATTTATCGAAGGCTTATATATGAAGGAGAATGTTAGGCAAATTATAGATTTGTTGGACTATTTAGAAAAGAATAAACAGATCCCTGCAGTGCTGGTTTTTTTGGATGCGGAGAAGGCCTTTGATTGAGTGAATTGGAATTTTATAATAAAGACTTTGGAAAAAATGGGTTTGGGGGACCAGTTTATACAAGCGATTGCAGCAATATATCAAGAACAATTTGCACAACTTATTATTAATGGAAGTTTAACGACGAATTTCAACATACAAAAAGGTACAAGACAAGGTTGTCCGTTGTCCCCATTGCTATTTATTTTAACGCTAGAAGTCTTGTTGAACACAACACGTGACTCGACCTCTTTGAATGGAATAGTCATAAGGCAAGAAGAATACAGAACTAGGGCATTTGCAGATGATCTGGTTGTTACCCTAACACGGCCGATGAAATTAATAATTCAGATGAAAGACATTATAGAAGAATATGGTATGGTATCAGGATTTAGATTGAATCAGAAAAAAACCAAAATGATTGCTAAAAATTTGACAGAGAAACAAAAAAAGGAACTTCAAAGGGCAGCATGTTTTGAAATAGTGTCAAAGGTTAAGTACTTAGGAATACAAGTTGCAGATTCGAATATAAAATTGTTTCAAAATAACTATGATACAAAAGATACAAAAAGATATGCAAACTTGGAAAAAACTGCAGCTATCTTTACTTGGAAGAATATCAGCAGTCAAAATGAACGTCTTACCTAGATTTATCTTTTTGTTTCAAATGATACCGGTGCTTAAAACTGATAAACAATTGTTAGAATGGCAAAAAGGACTGAACAAGTTTGTTTGGAATGAGAAAAAACCGAGAGTGAAACTGAAAATTATGCAAGATACTCGTGAGAGGGGTGGCCTTAAACTTCCAAACCTTCAATTGTACTATGAAGCAGCAGCATTGATGCAAATAAATGATTGGTTTGGTTTGGTTTGGAAAAACAAAAACTGAAATATTGAATATTGAAAGTCACGATCTTGATTTAGGTTGGCATGCATATTTATTCTATGAGTATAAAGTGGATAAAGTATTTAATAGCCATATACTTAGAAATGCCTTGATGAGCATTTGGAAGAAACATCGATCCAATTGGGATTATAAAATTCCGCTCTGGCTGAATCTTGCTGATACCATGTGGAATACAAATATTAAGTCACTTGGGGGGGGTTTATATAAAGATGTACTCTTTATTGAAAAGGGCAGATGGCACTTGAAGACATTGGAAACACTGTTGGCCGAAGGGATTACTTTAACTTGGTTACAGTATAACCAATTACAAATCAGATGGAAAGAAGATCAAAAAACTGGTTTAATGGAGTATGAAAAAGAATTGGTTAGACAGATAAAAGAGAAAGGTCCAATGCATATTAAGAGAGTTTATAATGTTTTGCTAGAAAGGGACTCAGAAAACAAGTTGGTTAAAGACTGTATGATTAAATGGGCACAGAATTTTACTGAACCAGTTATGATAGATACCTGGGAAAAAATATGGGTTCAGCATGTTAATGGATTGATTATGTACAAAATAAATATCAAACTAGAAAATATTATATAGCTTTTAGCTGAGGGAGATTAGATGTATATGATAATACTGTATAGCAAGCAGGGTATAGAAGATGAAGGGGATGAGTAACATATATTGTGCTTGGGACTACTAGGGTTTCATATAGTGGAAGTCCGGGGATTGGGGGGGAAAGGGTGGTTGGGGGGGGATAGGGTGGGAAAGGGAGGGAATTGTATCTTTAGGTTAACTTGATTTATGTAATATAATATGTTGGGGGATGGGGGGGAAAGGGGGGAAAATTTGTATTTGAAAAACTTTTTCAATTAAAAAAAATAGGGCCAATGGTATAGCCAGAACCGGGGGGCAGCTGTGGGTAAATGAGGGGCTATTAAGTCCAGGTGCAAGAGGATCTGGTCGGGAAGATAGTAATCCAGGCTGCGCCCATAACCGGGCCACAGCAGAGAAGAAAAGGGGGAAAAAAGGGGGGGATGGAGACGAGCCGGGGGGGCGGGTCCCTCCACACCATCTTCCAGCTCTTCTCAGCTCCCCCAGTCTCCACCAGATCTTCTCCTTCCTTAATTCCCTGATCTTCCAAATCCACCAACTGGGCAACTCCAGATCAATAGTATTCCTCCACAGCTGACAATAGACCAAGTTTGAGAACGTCTGAATTCGAAATAATTCAGCCAGAGCCTTGCTGACTTCCCTCGGCGTCGCCCCAGTGGCCATTTCACTTGCTGCCACCGCAGCCCAACATCGCCGCTGCTGTTGGTAGCCCTGAGCTTTTTTCAGGGTGGGGCCAGCGATACTCCAACCCACTGCCATCACCACCGCACCCCCCCCCCGCCCTAGTTCCAGCCTTTGCTGGGGGGACGCCGGGGTGAAAAAACGCCGCCCCAACCACGTCGCCTCCACAGCTGATCACCAACAAGCTTTTCTGGGAGGGGGGGCAGCGATGCTCCAACATCGCCATCACCATCACCATCACCATCGCCATCGCCACCACACCCCCACACCCATTCTGGCCATCCTAGGGGAAACGCTGGGGGAACACTGGGGAGACACCGAAGAAAAAAGCACCGCCCGGCCATATTATCCTATTCAGACACATTACAAAGACCCAGCTCTCTGAAATTAGGCTTTAAAGCTAGAAAGGTGCAAAAAAAGGGGAAGAAGAAAATGATCAACAATAAGTTGGATGGATTCAGTTACAGATGTGATGAATGCACCATTGGGAGACCTCAAAGAACAGGTTAGGTATAGATTGTCTTGGAGAAAATCTATTTATGTGGTCACTAGGAGTCAAAAATGACTTAATAGCAATAGCAATAGCACTTATATACTGCTTCATAGTACTTTACAGCCCTCTCTAAGTGGTTTACAGAGTCAACATATTGCCCACAACAATCTGGATCCTCATTTTACCAACCTTGGAAGGATGGAAGGCTGAGTCAACCTTGAGCCAGTGAGGATCCAACTGCTAAACTGCAGGCAGCCGGCAGGCAGCAGAAGTAGCCTGCAGTACTGCATTCTAACCACTGTGCCACATAACACATAATCATCCAAATCAAATAATATGCCTATGCTAGACATATGCTTCTTTCTGCTATAAAAACCCTTTAGAGCACCTTTATAGTTTTGTCGCCTGTATCTATATCTATTTTGTTAGAATGATGCAGGCATCTGAACATCTTAGGAAATCCATAAAGATTCATGTTATAAAACTGAGAATTTTGTGATTCACAAAACACTACTGATTAGGAATTCTACTTAACATTTCTTACTCTTTCATTCAGGCTGCAATTTATGGGAATTTTGGTAAACAGGGTGTTGGAAGAAAAATCCATATGGTTCAGTTCCAAGCTGGGAGAAAAACACTGGAAGCAACATGGAGGCTGATTGGAAAGAAAGTTTAATAATGAACAGAACCAAAAGTAGTCCTGGGTTAGCTGACAAAATGGAGTTGAGAGTGGATGGGTTTTTATATCTTCTTTGGGCTTTGTATTTGAGTTTCCTATTCCTGTGCAAGAACATGTCCTTTAATATTCTATTGGCTGTTGAGAGACCAGATATGGGATAATGGACTTCGTGAAACCCAGCCGATACCTACTTGCCAGGAGACCCTACAGGGCCAAAGCCACACTGGAGGGGTGGTGAAAAAGGAAGGATGCTTTGCAGATCACGAGGAAACAGCAATTTCCTCATTTGATCCAAAGAAAACCCTCCTGATTGGCAGCAGAGATGACAGCCATTTTTGGCAAGACCAAAGCTGTGACAACTGGGATAAGAAGAATATGTGCTGGAGCAAGTTGTGGGCAGTGGATTGAAACTGGGTGAGATAACTTTCAACTTCTATATTAGAAACTTAAACCCAAATAAAAACACTCTCAAAAAAAGATTCTCCAAAACATTAAGAAAGCGGCGATTTATTACATGGAGAAAGATCACAGACCTAAAAGTGAAACAAACTATTAAGGGAAGATTGTGAAGTTTTAAAATAAAGAAAGATTGGACTGGAACAGTGTGAAAAGGGATTTAATTTGTGGATAATATCGTTTGATTATTGGAAGAATTCATTTAAAGAAAGAGGAAATTCGCTTTTCATTTTTTCTACTTTTCCCCCAGGTTTTATAGAGTTTTACGTTGTTTAACTCTGGAGTTCAGAGCGGGGGTGTCATCTACTGGTCAAGGAAGATATGATATTAGTGTTTTACGGGACTAATCTTGGACGTAGAAGTATTTGAGATAATTACATGAATAACAAAGGAAACAGTGAAAGACAAACAACACCTGGAAAGCTTTTTTATTTTGGTTTCACATCAACTGGAGTTTTGGCTGCCTGGAAGTATTAGGGAGCTGTTTGAAGATTTTTAAGGCAAGATGGATTACAATTAACAAGAAATATCTTTGAAATTGCATATCTGACTTTGTGGATTAAAGGCACTTGGGGAAATTTGGTGGGCCAATTTGGAATACTAAGAATAAAGAAGAAAAATTGAATAAGAAAATTTGGAAAAATCAGAGGGTACAAATTGGATAATTTTAAGGACTATAAATTTAGGGCAGTTTGAGAAACAATTCCAGGACCATGTAAATTTTATTAATACTGGTGGATTTGTTGTTTCTGGACAATTGGGATATTAAAATTTTAGTGGAATATTGAGCAATGATTAGTGTAGCATCTCAGCACAAAATGTTTCAGCATGAGAAAACAAATGCAGTCTATAAAAAAATAATGTTGATGTTATGTTTACTATGTATACACAAATGTTAGAAGTTGAAAAAGAATGATTATGTACATTTAAATGGTAATATGACAATCAGAATGGTATGCAAAATATATTGAGTCAGATAATACACTGTCCACTAAACACTTATGGATGTTAAAGAAAAAAATATTTAAAAAATTATTTAAAAAATATTCTATTGGCTGTTGTCAGATTCCTGTGAGGTCATGTGGCGGTCATAGCTGGCTCTATAGGCAAAAGAGGAAGTGCAAATCCTAGGTCTGAGCTAATGTGGTCAACCTCTGCCTTACTGTTTATCTGAACCCCCAGGTTTCTGTGACTTTGAAGTTTGGACTGCTCTGGGAGGGGGAGGTGTTCTGAAGGGGCTTGTGTTCTGAAACGGTGTTGAACAATTCCTATTGTAACTAATGGCTTTCATCCTATGTTGGATCTTGGGTAATGGGCTGCTTTCTAATCCTACCATTCTGCCAAGGAGTTTCAAATATCCTGTCTTGAATGGATTACCAAACCTGCATTTCTAAAAGCTGGCCTCCTCAGTTTCTGCTTGGGGGCAGGGGGACTGGGGCTGGTTTAAGAGCACATTTCTCCATTTCTCCCTTTGGAGAAATATAATATCTTGCATTTTTAATATTCCTCAAAATATTTCATTTTTCTAGGAGGGTGGGGCTTCCCACAGAGGTAACAAGTTTATTTATATTAAAAACTATGATGTTGATATATATAAGACAGGAAGCCAATACAGCTTTTACTAACCTATATAAATCTGTCACGTGAAATGTCTAACTTACATCTGCCCCTATTGCCCCATAGTCTAGCAAGGGTTAATACTACTACACAACCCATCACTCCCACAATCCCACCTTACCTTGACACACACACACACCCCGGGTACAAAAGGACCATCCACATGGGTACCAGTTCAGTTCCAGCCATATACCTGAGAAGAAAGGACATAGGTCAGTTACTAGTGTAAACTTAGGCCTGTGATATATTTATGACTACAAATAAATAAACTACAACAATCGCTACTTTGTATTGAGAGTTATTGGGCTAGATCCTACCAATTAACAAAATCACCCATTAACTCATGATTTAAAATTTACTTTTGCCCATGCCCATTTTTGAGGTGAGATCTGTCTGTTTAATTATACTGAACTTTAGAGCTCCAATTCATATTGTCTTCTAACATAAACTAGGGGATTCAATTAGCAAGACTATCAATGACTAGTTAATGAAATACTTGATGGCCAGAAAAAAATATTATTAGCTCTACCGGGTCATCCAAGACTTCTTCCCACAGAAGGATTAAATACTCTTTTTCTTTTCTTCTTTTTATTTTATACACAAACAAACATTTAATGCATCAGTCATTCCTTCCATGCGACATCTCAGTGTTTTCTCCATGGCTTCATCTTTTTGTTGTTTCTTCTGTCTTCATTTTCACCAAATCTATTGTTTTTAAAATTCTTTGCCCAAGCTATCATTGTTTCCTTTACTTGTTCTTCCTCTAACTCAATGCCAAGTTAAAAATTATAATTTTTTAAAATTAATTTGTCTCTGTTCCTGTGAGTATCCTATCCAACTCTTTCTTTTCTAAGTAAAAACCATGTAATTTAGCATCTTTTTCGTACCTTGTTTGTATTTGTATTTGCATGTACATATACCAATCCATCTCAATTCCCTGTTCTTCCAGTTCTTGTTTCCCCTTCAATTCCCCCTTATCTGTTAATAACTCCTTGTATCTAACAATATTTCTAAAATTAAAAATATTTGAGTGTATTAAAGCTTCCATTGTTGATTACCATATTGGTATTTTCACATAGTATTTGTCTCTAATCTTCTCCCATACCAATAACAATGCGTTCCTTATATAATGTCTATGAAAGTATGTATGTATCTTACTTCTTCCATACCACAAGAAAGCATCCTATCCCAATTGTAAATCATGGCCTTCCAATGTTAATAAACTTATATTTCTTAATTCAACCCATTCCTTCATCCAAGTCAATGCTGCTGCCTGGTAATATAATTCCCAATTCGGCAGTCCAAATCCTCCATGTAGTCTCATATCCTGTAACATTTTTATACCTATTCTTGCTTTTTTCCCTTGCCATATAAATTTCCTTATTATCTTATTAAGATGTTGAAAATAAGTCTTTTCAATTTTTATCAGTACTGTCTGGAATAGAAATAATAGCCTTGGCAATATGTTCATCTTTATTATTGCAATCCTTCCCATCAATGACAATTGAAGGTTTTTCCATTTCTCCAAGTCTTTCTCAATTTGTTCTTTTAATTTATAATAATTATCTTCTTTTATTGTTGAACATCTTGACGTTAAGTATACTCCTAAATATTTAACTTTTTTCACAACTTGTATATCTAACTTCTCTTTTATCTCTCTTTTTTGTTTTTCTGTAATATTTTTCACCAAAATTTTCATTTTTTTCTTTGTTTATTTTTAGGCCAGACACCTTTCCATAACTCTCTATTTGTTCTAATAATTTAGGGACTGTTATTTGAGGTTCTTCTAAGATGAATACTAAGTCATCTGCAAAAGCTTGCAATTTGTACTCTTCTTTTTTAATTTTCATCCCTTTTATCTCTTCATTTCACCTAATATTTCTATTTAAGACTTCTAAAGTCAAAATAAACAACAATGGGAATAAAGGACATCCTTGTCTTGTACCCTTCATAATGCTAATATTTTCTGTCATTTCTCCATTCATCATTATCTTAGCAGATTGTCTGCTATAAATTGTTTTTATAGTATTCATAAATCTCTCCCCAAAATCCATTATCTGCAATTGTTCTATCATGAATTGCCAATTCACGTTATCAAAAGCTTTTTGAGCATCTAAAATATCATCGCCATTTGTTTTTCTGAATGTGTCTCATAATATTCCAACGTATTTAGAATTATCTTCATATTATCTCTGATTTGTCTCTTAGGTAAAAAACCATTTTGAGCCATATGAATAAATTCATTTAATAGTCTTTTTAACCTATTCGCCATTATTGAAGCAAAAATCTTATAATCCACAATGAACAATGAAATCAGTCTGTAATTTTTTATCAGTTGTAAATCTGCATCTTCTTTAGGTATGAGTGTTACATACGCCTCCCTCCATGAGTTTGGAATTCTTGCCTTCATTAGAAATTAATTAAATAATTCCAACATTACATTGCTCATCACTTCTTGTAATGTTTTATATAGTTCCGCTGGTAGACCATCCGGTCCTGGTGCTTTCTGATTTTTTTGTATTTTAATTGCTTCTGTTACTTCCATCATTGATATTCTTTCTTCTAACATTCCCTTGTATTGTTCGGTTATTTTAGGTAAATCTGATTTTTCTAAATATTTTGTTATCTCTTCCTCCAAAATTTCCTCTTGGTAATACAGTTTTTCATAATATTTTTGAATTATTATCTTCTTTTCTTCATTTCTATAGTGTAATTTCCCCTCTTCATCTTGTAAGTGTTTTATTATTTTCTTCTCTTTCTCTTTTTTTATTTTATATACTAACCATCTTCCTGGTTTATTTGCATTTTCAAAAAAGTTCTGTTTAGATGCTCTTACTTTATTTGCTAAAAATTCTTGTTCATTTAAATTTATTTCATGATTTTTCAATTCCATTCGCTTCTTAATTGTTTTATTTTGAATATCTTTTTGAAGCTCTTTCTCTAAACTCTTATAATCCTCTTCCAATTCTTTCTGTTTTTGTCTTTTGCTTTTATTCTTTTTTCCCAAATATGTTATTGCCAGACCCCTAATATAGGCTAAATACTCTTTTAACATGCATTGTTATACCTCTATCAGGTTTAATTATTGTAGTCACAATAAATACAATACTAATGGCAAAATACTTTCAGGGGAACAATGAATGTTCAGTAATAGAACTAGCCTACCCAAACTTTAAAATCCAGTATTTCCCACTCAACAAGTCCCACAAAATAAATTATGGCTATCCCTAAAATTGAGCAAGTACGTATTGCTGTCTGAGCAATTATTACATTCCAAGACAATGGAGGAGGGAAGAGGCTTGATAAAAACATAAGAGCCAAGCCTGACAATCTAATCATAGAAGAACTGACATTTCACCCTTTAACGCAAACCATAAGAGTAGATTTTCTCTGTTGCGGGATGAGAAAAACAAAAGAAATCAGTACATTAGGATAATAATGACTACCTTATTTTCATCTGGGTCCCAAGTTCCAAAGCAATTTTATTTATCAAGAATGAATAATATATCTACATATGTTCCCCCTAATTTCAAATGTCTGTTTTGAAGAAGAAAACCACAGTGCACTGATTTAACTGACTGCATTAGCCTTTTCTGTTTATGTTTCAACAACAATATAACAAAATATTAGGGAAAGTGCAGCTAAAAAGGTAAACACAAGAAAGCAACAAAGTATCTAAAATATTTTAATGCAATTTTAAATGCCCAGTGCGTTTCAGAAATTTCCTATTGGCTATAGTTCTTGATGATTAATGTTAACTATATTATTGGCCACCAGTGCTAGAAATTATAGAACTTTAGTCAAAAAGATCTGAAAATATCTGCTTGCCTATATTAGCTTATCTTATCAGAACAAGAAACATAGTTTTGGACATGATTTTGCTCGTCCTGTTCATGTCTTATACCACTTTGGAGTTCTTTATTACTTTAGTCAATCAAGAGCAAAGACTGACAGGAAATGTGTGGCTAACTATATCCAAATTGATATGTGACGTTGAACCCCCTGGAGTTTGGGGGGGGGGTTGCTTCCTGGGCTCATAGTGTTGCCATCCTCAGAATCCCCTTTCTTCCCTGCAATTCTGTAATATTTCTTTTATCTCTTAATCCTGTATGTTTTGTTTGTCCGTATTTCCCTTCCTTTTCTTAAGATAGTGCTTTCTTCCTTCCTTGAAGAAGACCACAGTTTTTATTTATTCTTTTTCATATTGCTTCCTGTTTACTATGTTAATCCCAAATTTCCCCCCTATTCTTACAGCTTTCTTATGTTTGGGCATTTATCCAAGCTCCTTGAAGTTTCTCATCTTGCCTTTCATCTTTTCCAATTCTCTCCTTTGATCATTAAAGTGACTTTCATGCTAACAAAATAACTTCCTCACAACTTCACCAATAGAAAGATCAATTTAGGGAACCAGTTTGGTGGAGTGATCTAGGAATCAGGTTAGAAACCAGGAGATCATGAGTTCTTGTCCTATTTTACCCACAAATCCAGCTGAGTGACCTTGAAGTAGTCGCTTCTCTCAGCCCTAGGAAGGAGGCAAGGGCAAACCACTTCTGAAAAGCCTTGCCATGAAAAATGCAGGGGTTCATTCAGATAATTGGACATGATTAAATGAGAAAAAAAAGAACCACTTACAACCACATAGATTGTATAGTTTTTTCTATATGATAGCATCATTGATGGGGGTGAGAGTAGGGGTGCTGGTGAGGATATATCATCAAATTGTGTCTCTGCAGAATGTATTGCCTTCCCCTTAGTTAAGGGACATTGGATGTATTTGATAAATTATGACAAAGTTTAAATTTCCATGGGTATGTTGTAGGAATTATGGGAATTATGTTATTTATCTCAATAATGCCAAAATAGCAAAAAGCAAGGTTTACATGGAGGATGAGGGAAAAAAGAAATACCCTCAACCAAAGCACAGCTATGTGATATTCACATTTTAAATTCCACCCCATATCAGCCCTTTCCAATCATAACTAAATTCATGTTTGTTAATTATAGTTTTGCAAATTGATGAAAAAGAACATTTTCATTTTTTTATGATAGATTTGATACAAGAACTAGTACAACTCAATAAAATACTCTGAGGAACAATTATTGTATTATTTTTTGTATAAAATTCTGAAGATACAACATTCTTGACTGCTGCTAATACATGCACAGTTACATTAATACATTAACATTAATTCCATCTCTATTGGACGTCCACTGGGTTGCATTTACTTTTATATTTCTAGAACTTGCTACAACCTGGAACTTTTCTCTTTTTTAATACAAAGACATTTGCCCAAATGCCTTTTCCTAAAATGACATGAATGATGAAACTGTATTTACAAATTGCAAAGCATAATATACATAAGTGCAAAGTAATCTGTATATTTTAAAAGTCTATTGTTTAAAAACAGCTTTAGTTTTCTCCATTTGCCTAGTTTTGTGGTGATCAAGTGTAGAATAGAAGTATCCAGGATTCCTTTGAGAATAGTGCAAAACAGTTATCAGTTCCCTCTCATTTTCTAGAGAAGCAGTATTTTTATCTGTTACTAAGGAAAAAGAAGAGATCTCATATCATCTGAAAAATATAAATATCTGTAGCATATCTATGTTCCATGGACAACAGTCTGCTTGATCCAAAGCATAAAATGATATTCTGAGAGATGGAGAAGAGGTTTACACATTCAACTACATACACATATATATTGGAGAAAAGGAATAGTAAATACTGGAGTCAGAAAATAATGCCATGTAGAACATGCAGTGATTAACAAGGGCAATCAACAAAGAATACCTTTTGCTGACAAATAAATACAATTGTACTATACATAATACATGAACAGTCTAGAATGAATTTAAGCATATGCTTAAATGATCAAAGGACCAGGTTCTTGGTGTAAATCCTTTTGCATATTTCTTTCTATATTATCCTCTGCATTCCATTCCCAATAGAAAGTGTGTTACAGTCTGCAGCAATTCAACCAGCACACAAGTAAAAAATTCATCAGGATTCATTTATAAAATAAACTTCTTTATATACAATACCATACAGCAGAAGCCAGAACCAGAACTCAGAATCCAGAAGTACAGAATCAATATAATCACAGAAGCTATAGAAACATAGAAGCACTCATATATATATATATATATATATATATATATATATATATATGTATACACACACACACACACACACACACACACACATATACGGAACAGTGAACCTAAGCCACACCCAGGCTCTGAGCTGTCTGGGTCACCAAGCAGTCCGCATTGGCTGACCTGTTACCATGTCTATTCCTATTCATGAACCTTTATATACTGACACTCCTCCCTTCATGACTGAAATAGACATAAAACCTGTCAGACTATGAATATTCATAAACTGGAATAGATCAGCCAATGAATAGGCATAGCAACTAAGTCAGCCAATGAGGGCTGTTTAGGAGCTGAGACAGACTGGAGCCAGGGTGTGTCTTAGTCTGCAGCTTCTGAGTCTGTGCAGAGAAACTGAAATTAGTCTGCTCTGCTGAAATGAAACTAACTGTTCTCTCCTGCCTTATGTTTTGCTTGTAACTGCTACGTTGGAAGAAATCTATATTGGTATTGTACATTTATCTTCATGTATTATTATGTATATAAAGAAGTTAAAGAGATCACTTCCGGTTCCGGATGGCAGCAGACGTTGTTTGGATAAGCTTTTGCCCCAGCGTCTGAATCCCCCTGCCTGGAGGCCCCTCAGGGCCGGGTGCCCTGGTTTTGGGGTATCTGCCATTAAGGGCGGCTCGCCAGGGGTCCCCTGCCTCAATTCCAGGGGCTGGGCGGCCAATGCTGGCGCGCCCGAGGCTCCGGCGAGTGTGGGCAGCACCCAGCGGCCATTCCCAAGGCCGTTCCATGCTCATGTGCCTGTAGGACCCAGTGTAAATCGAAAGTAAGGCAGCAGGTAAAGAGGCGATCGGAAGAGGAAGGGATGCAGGCCGGAGAATAAGTAGAAAAGGAGAGACTTTGACTGGCGAAGCGACGAGGCGTCCTGCGGGTGAGAGGGGGGGCTGAAGTTTCTCCCCCCCCCTTGTAGCTGGGAAGGGCGCCATAGTTGAGAAGAAAGAGGAGGAAAAAAGAAGGAGACCTCTTACCTCACTGATTTTTTGTGGAGAATGGTGGAGGCAGAATTCGGGAAGGGAGGCTGGAGGCCCCTCTCTTTGTTGGAGAATTATGGCTGGGGCCTGATTTCCTGCTTCTTTGTACACAATTGATGACATCACCCACCTCTGGTTTCCTGTTTGACCTACTCTACAAGCTGGACTCATTGCTCCTGTGAGTGCCCTCTGGTGGATCGTGAGGAAATAGCACTGATTTTTTAAGAGAATCTTCTCTCTCTGGATGTTTGTGCCTACCTGAGGACCTCTCATTCTTTACTACTGTAAGATACCTAAAGGACAAAGACCAGCTGCAGGTGACATGGAAAAAATTTTGGAGAAATTGGCAAAATTGGATGAGAAGCTTGATAAACTTGATGACCTGCAAAAAGGGCAACTGGAAATAAAATCTGAAATGGTAGTTATGAAAAAAGATTTAATTGCTGTTCAACAGGTGGCAGAGGAGAATAAGAAAAAGGTGGGAGGTTTGGAGGGGGAGGTGCGGGCAATCCAGAAGAGGGAAGAAATGAGAGGAAATGTAATTTTAACTTCACAGCTGGATAGAATGTCTTATTTTCTCAGGTTTCAAAATGTGGAAGAGGTGGACCAGGAAGATCTGCGAGAAGAGATGGTTAAATTGTTGGGCGAATTTATTGAAAGAGGTTTGGACTTTATGAGATGGGATATGGATCTAGTTTATAGAGTAAACTCACAATATGCAATTTTACATAGTATCCCAAGAGAGGTCCACATTAAATTTGTGAGAAGGGAAACGAGAGATGAAATACTGAGAACTCAAAGATCGGGGGCGCTGATATACAGGGGCAAGGAGGTCACCATTCTGAAGCAGATCCCTAGACAGGTACGAGAATTAAGAAGGAATTATTATTTTTTTATCAAGTAAATTGTACCTTAAGGGAATTGGCTTCAGGTGGTTGATGCCGGAAGGTTTGATGATTTTTAGGGAGGGCAGTAGGAAGAAAATTAATAGTGTGATGGAGGCTCAGGTTTATCTAGAGCAACATAAGACCCTCCTAGAGGGTGAAGATACAGGAACCGAGGAAGGGGAGGTACCAGATGATCAAGGAACGGGGGCGGACGAGGCCGTGGCGGTCCAGGAGGAAGGGGGTGCTAAGGCCAGAACCTTGAGATCTAGAACCAAAAAATGACGAAGTGAGAGGAATCTATTACGTTGTGCCTTTTATGATATCTCTTATTTTTGTAAACTTTAATATTACTCTGGATACTGAACTGATATTTTTGTATAAATCCGGTTGTTAAATTTGAAATTTTAATAAGGGAAGATCTGCTGTATGTGAAAAAAAGAAAATATATATTATCTTTGTAAAAGGATAATGAAAATTCCACATATTGTAAGCGATAATATTGTTTATTTTTAACCAATAAAAACTTTTATAATAAAAAAAAGAAGTTAACGAATCCTGCTGAATCAGTTTACCTATATGTGCTTTCTGGATTTAATTTCTGCAACAAACTGACAAAACTAAATAACTTCACATTCTTCAGAGACCTGTATTTGAAGACCCAAGTTCACAATTCCCTTTTACAGCCATCCAATGCAATTGTGTTGGTGCAGCAGTAAAGCAATACAAGATGCTTACTGCACAAGCTATGTCTGGTCTGCACCACTGTGATAGATATAGCAAGCTCCCTATTGCTGACTGATATATCTCTTGATCACAGGCTTCACTTTTGTCCTCACCCAAATTTCATTTGCAGAATACCTGTCAAGGGGTTTCAACCCTCTCCTGTTTCATATCTGAGTCATCATCTTCTCCTGACTCCTTTTCTTTCTCTTTTTCAGTTTCTTCTCCCTGAACGCTAACACCATCACTAAGTGGGTCGCCATCACTAAGTGAATCATTCCAGAAATTTGCATAAATTCTGTTCCAATTTTGCTCTGCAAAGCTAGCAGACCTTGAAACTATTCTCTTGCTCCCATCACTAAAGCAATAGCTCTTTGAGCCAGGCTCATAGCCGGTAAACCTGAGCTTCCTAGTCTTTGACTGATCTTTTCTCCTGAGTGCTTTTGGAATATGCACCCATGCATTGCTTCCAAAAACCCTTACATGTGCCAGAGATGGCTTCCTCCCATATAGCACTGCATATGGAGTATCATTAATTGAGCCTATTGATTAAATAAATAATTAAATAATTATAATAATTAATTAATTAATAATTAATTAAATAATTAGCAGTCAACATGGCTTTACCCCAATATGACCTGCTCAGACCAGAATCCTTCAGCAATGAGTCTTTCATTGTTTGTAAGATTCCATTCCATTTTTCAACAACATCATTCTCAGCTGCTGTGTATGGATTTGTGCATCTGTGTTCTGTTCCTAACTGTCCCAACCACTGTTGAAAACTTGCTGACATGAATTCTGAACCTTTGTTAGTTTGCAGCTGACACACCTGCTGTTTATATCTCCTTTCTACGAAACTTACCCATTGCTTAAATTTCTGTAGCACCTCTATTTTACTCTTTAGTAAATAGCAGAAACCAAATCTGCTGTAGTCATCTACCATGACCAGTGCATACTTTGCTTCTCCCAAACTGACTTGCATTGTCCCAACCAAAATTGCAAGTACCAGCTCTAGAGCTTTTGTTGTCTGCCTTGTACTACTTTTTCTTACTGGGCTTGGACTTTGATGATTTACATACTGCACAAATATGTCTTACACTCTTTTAAATTTAATACTTCTCCAAACTGTTGCATCTTTTGCAAAACTCTGAAGCTGGCATGGCCAAGTTTTCTATGCAAGAGATGAACATATGAATCATGTCGTGAAACATTTCCAAATGTTTGGGCACATTGAACCTTTTGTCCCCACAACACATAAAGATTATCCTGATTTATGCCCTGTGCACATACATTCCCATTTCTCTTTAGAAGACACTTCTCATTTACAAATGTGGTCTCAAACCCTTTTTGGTCTAAACCAGAGACAATCAGTAAATTATGCTGCATTTCAGGCACACATAACATGTTGCTAAATGTTTCCTTCAGACATAGAATCACCACACTGCTTTTTCCAGTGACTTTAGCCTTCTGGTCATTCGCCAAGGCTACTGCCTCCCCTCCAGCTGGATCCATTCTGAAAAACAATTTAGAATTATTAACAATTGTTTGACTTGCCCCACTGTCTATTAACCATTTGTTTCTGCTATTTTTTGCTTTTGCAACAGCAGCCTGTTCATCTGTTGTATCTTTTTTTTTAAACAGTTTTTCTTTATGTTATGTATGTATCTATTTGAGCGGGAGATTTGAATTGGGAACTGTTTGTGATTGGTTAGCAGGTGTTTCAGAACTGTATATAAGGAGGGTTGTTGCCAGTGTTTCTTTGCTGAAGCCTCACCCTGAATTAAAGAGCTGTTGTCACTAGCCTGTTTGTGCCTCTCGTTATTCCCGCGCTATAACATTGGCGACAAAGGTGGGATAGAGGCCACAAGAAGCTAACAAAAAGAGCTTGGAGATTCAGCCAGGGTGACGAGTGGACAACGGAAAGCCATACCGCCATGGCTGCCTACGTCCCGCCAAAACCCTTCGATCCAGCCCGGGAGAAATGGGGGTCATATATGACCAGGTTCGAGTGTTCCTTGGAGGCCAGTGAAATGCAAGGTCTTTCAGCGAACCGAAAGAGAGCTCTATTCTTGAGCACTGCGGGCCCGACGTTTTCGAAATGGCCGAATCTCTCTGTGAGCCAACGCCGGTCCAGACTGTCTCCTGGGACGTACTACAAGCCACCCTCAGGGCTCACTACGCTCTGGTTCCTGGAAATTTGTACAAAGCTATGAGTTCCGGCATCGAGTACAAAAAGAGGGAGAACCGGTCAGTGCATACATGGCGAGCCTACAGAAAGCCGCAATGCACTGCGATCACCGAGACCTTGAAGATGTGCTCCTAGAGCAACTAATCTGCGGCGTTAGAGATACGCAGTTACAGAGGCGACTACTCGCGAAACCAGACTTGACCCTAGCCGGCGCTCTAGACGAAGCAAGGGTGCACGAATCTTCCACAAAAGCTGCCGAAATGCTACACCGGCCAATTTCAAAAGACATCCCAAAATCAATGCCTGTACACCGAGAAGAAGTGCAGACCAGTACCGAGGAAGAGTCGGACGAGGACGTTTTCCACGTCAAAAAGAAAAAAAAATGGGCAGAATAGCTGCTGAGAAAACTGTTCTAGCTGTGGCGGGGCTCACGAAAGACAGACTTGTAAATTCAGAGACGCCGTTTTCAGGCGCTGCGAGAAACAAGGACATTTGGCAAGAATCTGTAGAGCTCCATTTCTGAGCGGCAGCAAGCCATGTGATCACCACGACCAATCAGAGCCAACACGCTCAAAACAGCCAACCAGAAATGGCGGCGTTGAAAAACGGTGCGAAAATCAAAAGCGGGAAGCCTACAGCATGAGAATAGGCCAAGCCAGGATGGCTGCAGAAGAAAAAGTATATACCTGGGTAGAAATTGACGGAAAGCCATGCGAAATGGAGATCGATACTGGGTCAGCTTTATCAATCATGTCTTGGACAACTCTAAAGACTCTCTTCCCTGCGTTCAAGAGAAGCCAGCTGTCACAACAACGAGTTCGCCTCCTCGACTAGCAAGGAAACCGAGTTCCAGTGGAAGGCGTGGGCATGTTCCAGGTCACCTACAGCGAGTTTTGAGAATCGTTACCCCTGACGATCATCAGCAAGCTGCTACCGAGTCTCCTGGGCCTCGTTTGGTTCCGAGCCCTGGGCATGGGGTTCACGGGCGTTCACAGCCTCAGCGGACAGTCTCTCAAGGACAGCCTCCTGCACGAACTTCAGGACGTTTTCAGAGAGGCACTGGGCAAGTACGTGGGGACCCCTATTTCCTTTAATTTAGACCCTCAAGTAGCCCCAATTAGGCTCAAACTGAGACGGGTGCCACTTGCTTTGAAACCCAAAATTGACGCAGAGCTGGACAAACTTATTAGGCAGGGGATCCTGGTTCCAGTAGATCATGCTAAGTGGGAGACCCCTATTGTCACACCAGTCAAGTCGAACGGATCTATAAGGATCTGCACCGACTATAAGGGTTCAATCAACAAGGCGCTCCAGCAGAGCGCGTATCCTGTGCCAGTTGTTCACCATTTACTTCATTCCCTGGGGCCTGGCAAAATATTCACGAAATTAGACCTGGCACAGGCGTACCAACAGCTGCCGGTCAATGATGCTACTACAGAAGCACAAACCATCGTAACTCACAGAGGGGCTTTTAAATGCACCAGGCTCCAGTTTGGGGTTAGCGTAGTGCCAGGGCTTTTTTAAAGCACCATGGAGAGGCTGTTACAAGGACTGCCGGGGGTGATACCCTATTTTGACGATGTCCTCATCAGTGCCCTAACCGAATCACAACTTATGGACAGAGTGTGACAAGTACTTTTAAAATTTAGGGAAGCGGGATTGCGAGTTAAGAAAAACAAGTGCATGATCGCAGTTCCTTCCATAGAATTTTTGGGTTACCAAGTTGATGGGTCAGGCATCCACCCCACTGAAAGCAAAGTTAGGGCTATCCAAAATGCGCTCACACCGACCTCCAAGGCTGGACTGCAGGCGTTCTTGGGACTTTTGAACTTTTATACAATGTTCCTTAAAAACAAAGCCACTGTAGCAGAACCCCTACACAGACTATTGGGAAAAAACATTCCGTGGGTCTGGGGCAAGGCAGAGGCGGCCGCTTTTAAGGCTGTAAAAAGACTCTTATCGGAGGACATTTTCCTAATCCAGTACAATTCGAATTTGCCGCTTGTCCTCGTTTGTGACGCATCCCCTTTTGGAGTGGGCGCTGTGCTGAGCCATAGACTACCGAATGGATCTGAGCGCCCATTGCGTATTACTCTCGCACTCTGTCCAGCGCAGAATACAACTACAGTCATCTGGACAGGGAAGCCTTAGCAGCTATTGCAGGGGTTAAAAAATTTCACGAGTATTTGTTTGGCCGGACTTTTGAACTTGTGACTGACCACCAGCCCCTGTTGGGACTCCTAGCCGGGGACAAGCCTACCCCCACCGCTCTTTCCCCCAGATGACCAGGTGGGCTATCTTCCTAGCCGCCTATTCGTATTGACTGGTACATCGGCCAGGGAGAACTCTGGGCCACGCAGATGCCCTCAGTCGCTGCCCCCTTCCTGACTTGTTGGAGGATCCTACACCAGAAGCCTCTGTATTGTTAATTGATGTTGTATCTTTGGGACCACTTACATCGGGCGAGGTGGCAAGGGCATCTACCAAAGACACTGTCATTTGTACTGTTATGGGGTGGGTCATGAGGGGGTGGCCTCCCAAGGTGGACAATGGGGAATTTCAAGTTTTCTTTAACAAAAAGAACGAATTGTCTATGCAAGGCAGTTGTCTGCTATGGGGCGATAGGGTAGTAATCCCCTTACGGTTAGGGCAAAGGGTTCTGGAACTTTTGCATGAAGGGCACCCTGGTATAGTCCACATGAAGGGCCTAGCAAGGAGTTATGTGTGGTGGCCGCAGCTTGATAAGGATGTCATTGAATGGGTAGGCAAGTGTAGGCTATGTCAGGAATCTCGGCCGGATCCCCCTTCAGCCCCTGTCAGAGAGTGAGAAAGGCCAAAAGGGCCATGGGGGAGGATTCACATAGATTTTGCAGGACTGTTTCACGGGCAAAATTTTCTAATAATTGTTGACGCTTTCTCTAAGTGGCTAGAGATAGCTCTGATGCCATCTACCACGTCCAAAGCAGTAATCAAGGTCCTCAGGAAACTTTTCACAACCCACAGATTGCCCGATACCCTGGTATCGGACAACGGCCCCAATTCACGGCCACACATTTTGAAAGCTATTTGGCGGAGTTAGGAATTAGACACGCCTTATTGGCCCCGTTTCATCCGGCTTCTAATGGCCTTGCTGAAAGATTTGTAAGAACCACCAAAGAAGCCCTCTCCCGGCTCGATGCAGGAGATTGGCAAGCTAGGATCGACCAGTTCCTAGCAATACAGCATGCCACCCCATGCACTGCCACAGGGCGCAATCCAGCAGAACTCCTAATGGGCCAGAAACTTAGGTGTATCTTAGACCAATTACACCCCAATTACTCCCAAGACACGTTTAAGGGGGAAGGAATAGGACTACGACAATTTCAAATAGGCACCACAGTATTCGCTAGGAATTATGCCAATGGGCCACTTTGGGTTGCCGGAAAAATTGTGGGAATCACCAGTCCGAAATCGTATACGGTAGATGTAGGGCAAGGGAAGGTTTGGAGGAGACATATAGATCAACTGCGGAAACGTTTAGACTGTGAAGAGCCAGAGTATCCAAATATTGTCGACCCTGACTGCCAAAGTTTTCCCGCAACAGCTACCTCAAGCCCGAGTAAGCCGGATTACTTATCTGGTAAGCCTAGGCTCCAGCACTGCCCCATCGAACGGACACTCCCTGCCAGGGAAGACCATGCCTCAGGAGAAATCCAGGAGGTTCCATTGACGGAGCCAGGAGAGGCAACAGGCCCCTCTGACCAGCTCGACGCTTCACCGACAACTGAACTGCGCAGGTCAACCAGAGTGAGATCACGTCCTGGTCACCTGCGTGATTTTGTATGTAAAAATGTAAATAAGTAGACTAAGTGTTTTCTGGGAATGGAGGGGTGTTATGTATGTATCTATTTGAGCAGGAGATTTGAATTGGGAACTGTTTGTGATTGGTTAGCAGGTGTTTCAGAACTGTATATAAGGAGGGCTGTTGCCAGTGTTTCTTTGCTGAAGTCTCACCCTGAATTAAAGAGCTGTTGTCACTAGCCTGTTTGTGCCTCTCGTTATTCCTGCGCTATAACACTTTAGATGAGTCTTATCACCACATATGAAACACCTCTGGTATTGGTGTCCTGTTTCTTGCTTTTTAGAAAATCTTTGCTAGGCTGTAATCTGGTCTCTCTTGTTGGTTGCTGCTCTCTCTCTGCTTCTTGGTGCCCCATCTTAGGAATTTCTCATTGTGACTTTTTCTAAAATGGTGTTTTTGTTCTTCTGAAATCAAACAGGCTTCAAGAACTTCCATTCTTGAATCCTGTTCTGGTTTGCACTCAAAAACAGCTGAAACAATGTCCCACATTTCATCAAGACTATTTAACACCAACAGTACCTTCTGAGATTCAGGGATCTGCATTTCACACTGTTCCAGCTCTATAAATAAAGTTTTCATTTGCACCAAATGCTTCTCCGCATTCTCATGTGGCTGCAGGCGGGCTCTGTACAATTGTTTCAATAATTGCACAATATTGTATGCTGACGCACTTACATGCACACTTCTCAATTTCAGCCAAATCTCCTTGGCAGCTTTTAAATCAGCTACATTCAAGAATTGTTTATTCTTCTTAACTTAAGATGATTTAGGCCAGTGCCTTATCATGCTGCCTTTGATCTGCTGCTGCAAATGTGGAGAAGCATTAATCCACCTGGGGTGGATTAATAACAATATCCCAGAGCTCCATTTTTGCAGCCCAAATAATATAATTCTTCTGTCCCAATCAAGGCAGAGAGCTCTCCTTGAACTCAACAGCCATTCTGCAAGCCTTCTCTGCCTTGTTTCTTTTACTTTTTTAAGACAGGCAGTCCTTCAGCTTAATTACAGTTCAGTCTTACTGTGTCTGGTGTGTTCTGGGCCTATAACCTGTTAGAGTTTGCAGCAATTCAACCAGCACACAAGTAAAGAATTCATCAGGATTCATTTATAAAAGAAAATTCTTTATATACAATACCATACAGCAGAAGCTAGAACCAGAACTCAAAATCCAGAAGTACAGAATCAATATAATCACAGAAACTATAGAATCATAGAAGCACTCATATATAGAGAGATCAGTAAACCTAAGTCATACCCAGGCTCCAAACCATCTGGGTCACCAAACAGTCCCCATTGGCTGATCTGTTATCATGTCTATTCCAATTCATGAACCCTTATATACTGACAAAGTGGGATGCTTCAGTTTTGGGTAAGATAGAAAGGATTATAACTGCTTACAAACATTTACAAAGAAAGGCTAAAGCTTCTTTACTGTATGTTTTTTCAAGAAATTTACAGATTTCTTCACTTGAGGTAGCAAGCATGTTGAATTAGAATTATTATTATTATTATTATTATTATTATTATTATTATTATTATTAAAATGAATATAGGGGAAATCTGCCAGATTAATCCATCTCAATAGTTTACAGTGTTTATCTAAAAAACTGAGTCATGGCAACTGGATTTTCAGACAACAATGTCTGGATGACTGAGAATCTTCATCGACATAGTTTTACAGTGTTTACTTTTTAAGAATTTTAATTCTTATGTACTCAGCTATGCTTCCAGGACTGGATGTTTCCAAGATCATTTTTTTTCTGATTTCTAATTTTAAGAAATAATATGACAGGTAGGAAATCACAACATGATGTCTTCTAGAAATAGCTAATGCTATTGAATTTAACAAGTGCAGAGCTGTAAGAATTTTGTTTGATTCACCAGAATTTAGGAGATTTTAGAAATTGTTTTATAGCAAAGGCATCCAGATTTAAGAAGTTCAAATACAGGAGAAATTGGTAGCTTCCTCTATCTCTGTGTTTGTAATGTTGAAATATATGAAGAGATATACCAAACCCAATGAAGGGTTTGCTTCAAGGGTTTGCTTTTCAGAGACTGCTCATTCCCTAACAGAATAACCCAACCCCTGAAACAAACTCTTGAAGGTTACATAGGAGCAAAAAAGAGAGACATAGGCTGTTCTTCCTCTCTGTTATGTCAGAAAATCATTGTCTTGCTTATTAAAACACTGAGATTTCCAGGCAGAGGGAAGAATTAAGACTGATTTTTTTCCTAATAAGCAGCTTAAGTTGCTAACCACTGCATTCCATTTGTCCAAGATTATCTGGCTGATTGTCCATCAATTCATTTCTTATTTAATCTATAAAAAACACATTGTACAATCCATAAAATTATTTTATTCTCTGTACTTAGATCTTCAATTATGCTTTCCCAGTTTCAGTTTGATTTTTCTAACAAATCTTCCTAGAAGTCATTTCTTAAATCGCTATTCTATGTTTTAATAGTAATCTGGTATCAGCAAATGAGACATTGAATTGGAACATTTTGCAATGCAGCTTGTAAATAAGATGAATAATGGCTTCTTGTATAGTTACATCAATAGATCATAATCTCATGCCATTCAGTAAACAATGGAACAAACTGTATTCTGGAATGAAGACTGTTGGTGTTTCAGAGTGAATTTAAGATTTTCTTCTTGACTGCTGAAAGTCCTTGACACCAAGATTCTCCCCTTCCTATGAGAATCAACAGTATCATAGCCTCAAATATTCAACATACCCTCATCTACCAATACTAATTTCTAAAAAAACTAAGAAACATTGACAAGGTGAACGGGCTTTTTATATCACTTGAAGAAAAAAATTCCAATAGAAGAGAAAATATGTAACTCAGGGTTGAACTGTGGAGTCCTTGGTGTTCAGAGAGCTTAGAGAGCAGCAAGGACTCCACCAAAAATATATTAAAATACATAATATAACTTGTCTTAATATACTTTTCTGAGTCTAAAAATATGCCAGACCAAAAGAAACATATTTACATAAAAAGCAGACAAGGTCAAATAACAAAGAAAGCCCTTAATTAGTTGTAATCAACTTTAATTTGCATACCATATATAATTCCTAAATGATTGTTAATAATAACTTTATATAATGGACTTCCAATTTTCATGAAAATGGCACATTTTGATAAGCAGACACAAAACTCTAATACTAATAAGGTTTAATTTGCATACATTAGACTGATTATCCAAACAAAAGGATTACAGTATTACTTCTCCATACCTTTATGTCCTTATTATGCACATTTATTAACTTCACAAAAGCTAGCTGTTACTGACAAACAATAGCCATGCATGAAAAAAATCTTCAACATGAATAAAAACATTTTAATGCAAAAGAGCAAAGTTTATACAGTATAAATGTTTATTTAACTCTTTCATAGCAAAAAAACATACATTCTGAAAATCCTAGTCATTAGATCAAGTTATAATTTCTGTATGGCACAAAATTAAAACAAATTACATTTGATAAACTTTTGAGAGGGCATGAACTTTGGCTATCACTTTTGTCAAAACCTTTCTTCATGTTGACTGGGAAATATGGTATTTGTAGTCTCAATATATCTAGAGATGTCAGATTTAGGAAGCCTGAGCTTCCTATATTCAGAAGTAGGTTCAGAATTATATCATTTATGAGTAATTGACTGGAAACTGTCTAAAAATTATTGTAAACATTATGAGTAACTTTTTATTTCCAATATTTTTGTAGACAATTTCAGATAATTTCCACACACAAAACTGTAATCCTGCTCACAATCTCATCTGCAAGAAAAAACCTAAACTATGAACTCACTCATTACTAATAAAAAAAAATGTTGATCAATATTAGAAAATAAATGTTTTTTTAAAAATAAAAACAGAACATAGCTTCTACTTAAAATAACCAGCATATGTTCATGGGTATAAAAATGTTTAAACTAAATGAAATGTGAAAAATCTGCCTGTAGATCTGTTTAGCTGACATAGAAGAATCAACAATAAACCAAGTAATGGCTGATACAGAAATCAATATGTTAAGATTTAAAAATCTTCAAAAAATGACTGGATAGAAAAGAGTCAGAATACTGGTGGCTACACATCATGTTCCAGACTGAAATTCAATGTTCTATAAGCTTTCAGCCACTTAGGAAGTCTAGGACAGTTCCAGTTTTAATGGACCAAGATTTAAAGTCATCTACTGTGCTTGGAAAAAAATCCTTTTTTAAAACAGAAATATGGGTAGTTAAAGCAGTGTTAGTAGCTCACAGTATTTATGATACTCAGCAGTTAACACTTATGGCAGAAGAGAGGGCAGGGAAAAAGCTGTGAATAGTGTTCTCATATTGAAAGACAAACGAAATTCACAAGAGCCTGGAAAAAAGCCAATGAACTTGAAATTCAGGCAGAAGAATGTAAGTGACTAGGTCACTTAAATTTTGTGACCTAGAGCTATGGAGTTAAGGATGCAGGGGGCAAATTAGAATATGAAGTGTTTTTCAGTGATAGCTCCTCTCACAAGGCAAGTTGCACATCAATAGAACAATATCACTATACCTCCAAAATCAGTTTAAATGTGTCAGTTCTCAGAGAAATGGTCTCCGCACACTTCAAACATTGCATATTTTTTTTCTCCCTCAGGAAGAGTTCTGATTTTTCTTCAATGTATGTAATGAAACTGATGGATGCCAGTCATGAATGACAATGTAGTGAAAACAGGTATATGTATACCAGGCATATGGTTAGACAGGGAAATAGAGAGAAACTAAAGCAAGCCGGTATCAAGCTGGTCAGTCAGTCAGAAAATGTGGTGAGCACAATAATTGCTTAATCTGTTTCAGTACAATAGCTATTCAAATTGAGGAAACAAACTGAACTCAATTGAGCTCATAGAGGCATAGGTTCAGTCTTTGGAAAAACTTCAAAGGAGCATTGGACTCACCCACACACTGAAGACTGAAAGAAAGCTTGAAAGGCAAGAATTAACACATAAATGTTAATTCTTGCCTTTCAAGCTTTCTTTCAATCTTCAGTCATTTCACTCAAATATCTGTCTCAGTGTTCCTCAACCTTGATAACTTAAAGCTGGGTTCACTTCAACTTATAGAATTCTCCAGGCAGCCATGCCAGGAGTTGACATCCATACTGTTATGACCCAAGCAGTCAATGCAAAGCAGGCCTGTAGAGAGTTCTTTATTTCTCTCACCAAATGTTCCAACCAATGGCCCTCCAACAACTGGTAAAGCTCCACCACCATGCTACCCTGAAGACAGCCATCTTCAGTCTCCCAAACACAGCCCTATTAGTACAAAGAAAGCCCACAGAGTAGGAGCATGCTCACAGGGCAAGGTCCAGGGTTCCAAGTCCAATCCACAAGACAGAGTCCAGGCACAAGACAAGGGTAGTCCTCAGGACAAGGAACAAGTCCCAAGCAAGAATCAATTCCAAAGGCACAGGGAAGCAAAGGCCAAACACAGGCCAAGAAGAGAAGGGTTACATCCAAAACAAAATGCCAAGAACAATCTTCCAAGTGAGGCAAGACAAACAGCAACAGGCATGACTCAAAGCCAGGGGAGTGTAAGCCAAAGCAAACAATTGTTCTTGGCAAAGACTAATTCCCCATGGCTTCTCCTTAAATTATTCCCCTCCAGGTGTTCCTTGCAAGGAGAGGTGGGGTGACCTCCTCCCAAGAAACCTTCCAGTCCTTCTCTGGGCTTGCCTATGCTCCATTCTCCTTGTCTTTGGGCCAAGTGGAGTAGACAGCTGCTCCTCATCAGAGGAGATTGGTTGCCTATCAGCACCACTGCTGGTCAGCAGCTGATCCTCCCCTGTGTCTGAGCAGGCAGGCAGCTCTCCATCTGGTTGACCACCTCCCCCAATGCCTGAGGGGCCGGAACAGCATCGTCCTCAGCTCCTGGTGTCGTCAAACATCCCAAGGACATATGCCTTACCTGTCAGACAGTCTCAGTTCCAATTCCTCCTCCTCCTCTTCCAAACTGGCCTCTGATGAGGTTATGACACATACATCTTCAAGTTGCTAAAGTGTTCTGTCCCCTCCCTGCTTCAGGAGCCCAGACAAGCACACACACAAACAGAAGTGTACGAAAGTCGTTTATTCACCATTCATAAACAACAAGCTGGCAGCGAGCCCGGGAGAGATAAAGACAGCTGTTATTTTGAGTTGCCACGGCCAGTCCCTGATAAGGCTCTCCGGCATGTCCAAAAACAAACAGTCTTAAGATTAGCAAACACTTATCTGATGCAGTACTTCAGGAAACACACAGCCAAATTAATAATTTGTTCGTCACAAAAGCCAATAAGGTAAGGTCAGCTCCTTTTATACCTTGTGGGGCGTTGGCTTTGTGACTCATCACCTCGTGCTCGGCCCCACCCACTCCTTTGCTGAGCCCGTCTCTCTGATCGTCGCCACCTGGGATTAATCCACTCCCTCTCCTCATTAACGTCTGACTCAGAGGAGCTTTCCTCCTCAGGGCTTTCAGCTGGGGCCTGGGGTGGTGCCAAACCAGACGGGCCAGGAGAGGGGGGCCTTGCCTCCTCCTCCTCTTCACTTTCGGAGGGTTCTTCCTCCGAAGGTCCGGGCTCGGGAGCCGAAGACACAACATAAAGTTAAGAAACACTGCTCTGTCTGGCCAATGCCTGCAAGAGTCTCCATTCACATATACTGCCTTAAGTTCCATCATAGAAGAAGGGCTGATAGAAATAAACAAAATCAGGGTGATTTGTGCCGTTAGGTTTTGCCTTCTTGCCACTATTGGAAATACAGTACTCCTCAAAAGCAATTGCCCTAGCAGACCATAAGCCAGCTTCTGCTTTCCTTGGCAAGGTTCCCCAGGGATTGATGCTGGAACCCATTTCCAGAATCCAATTTAATATCTCTGATCCTCACTGTGGGATTGAAACTCATTGTGGTTCATTATCTAATTCTTAGGATCACTACACACAAACATACAGACAATTCTGTGTGACTATTGCTATGCCCTCTTAGCTGGAAGTAAAACCTATAAAACTAATACTAGAATAATATGTACAGAAGTTTCTGCTGTAGCCAATAACAAGAAAACCTAAATCACTATTTTATATTCTCAAACTAAATAGTAGCAAGCCTCATGAAAGTGTCAGTGGGAAAGTGGGAGGTATTCACTTTCTAAATGAATACCTTTACTGTAATCAATCCTCCAGTAAATCCTTTCAGATAAACCTCTATACTTGTGATAGCAAACTTATGGCACACGTGCCACAGGTGGACACAGACCCATTTCTGTGAGCACATGAGAAATCACTGTAGTTCAGCTCCACCATGCATGCACATGTGCCTCCTGCTGCCCCGCCCCTCCAGGAGTCTCCACACGGCCTGTTTTAGATGCCAGGTAAGTACAGGGCTCGCGCAGAGGCTCTGGGAGGGCAAAAAACGGGCCTACCAGAAGTCTGGAAATGGGCCATTTCCGGCCTCTGGAGGGCCTCCAAGGGGCCAGGGAGACTGTTTTTATCCTTTTGGAGGCTCCAGGAAAGCCTCCGGAGCAGGGGTGAAATGCTCCCAGTTCGGTAGCTATGGCAGTGGGTGGTTTGGAGAACCGGTAACAGAAATCCCGCCCCCCCCCCCATGCCCAGCTGAGCCGTGCAATCATCAGAGGCTTTTTTTTTACGTTTAAAGGCATTTTTTCTAGCTGGGATTGTCAGAGCCTTTTAAAAGCATTTTTTACAACCTCTTCGGCCGAAAAGGTTGTAGAAAAAATGCTTTTAAAAGTAAAAAAAAAAAAAGTTGGCCATGCCCACCCAGTCACATTACCCCCCACCAAGCCACGCCCACAGAACTGGTAGTAACAAATTTTACATTTGATCACTGCTCCAGAGCCTCCAGAGCCTGTGGAGGGCGAAAAACGGGCCTACCGGAAGTCCGGAAATGAGATGTTTCCGGCCTCCGGAGGCTTCAGGGAGGCCTGCTAGGACCAAAATGGGGCCTGGGGGGTGCACGTGACTAAGCAGGGATGGGGGAGCATGGGGGGTCACACACGCCTGCACAGGAGGGCAGGGCAGCATGGGGATGATTGCATGCATATGTGCAGGGGGCAGGGTGTGCATGGGGTGCATTGCTTTATGGGTGTGGGCACATGCTTTTGGCACCCAATGAAAAAAAGGTTAGCCATCACTGCTCTATACAGTCATTTCTAAATATTATATGAATATTATTTACGAATTTAAAAAAAATAAACAGTGAATAGGGAACAGTTTGACTAATGCAAAATATATTTGTTTCCAAGGGAAAATATTAATTTGCTAATCCATCAGTTTTCTTCAGAATAAAATCAGTTTGATCTTTTCCTAAGTCTAATAAGCAAATAAACCACAATATTGTGAACCACAGCAGTACTTTTCCTCCTACTATTTCTATCATCATAGCAAGATGGCACTGCTGGTATTTAGCTTGTTCATACCCAAGACAGTGGTGGGTTCCAACCGGCTTTACTACCGGTTCTCTTTGTGCACGCGCTTCACATGCGATCGCCGAATTGGGAGGAACCAAGGAGGCATCTCACAGGATCTCACACCCATCCTAACTTAACATAATTTCTAACACAGCCTTGACATGTAAAGTAGGAGAAAATCTTTTTGGTTTTTTTGTTATCTATAGTAAAATTGATGAACATCATGATTGTTATTTTGAAACTACATTACATTTGTGAAACTAAGAGAAAGATAAATGATGTAGTAGATATGGATGTAGATGATCTGACCATGAGATGAAGTTGATGGCTACATCCACAGTAGTGAGAGTTTAGATTTAACTAAAATAACAGGGCTAAAATGTATGTCAGACAATATGAGCTGGCATTAATTAGGTTACTATAGCACTATATGAAATTAGGAATCCACAGGCTACTGATAATTGCATGTAGTCCTCAACTTATGACTGGTTGCTTAGCAATAGTTCAAAGTTACAACGAACTCCCCAAAAGCTAGTTACAACCTAGTTTCAAAGTTACAGCGACTGCAGCATCCTCGTGGACACATGAACAAAATTTGGGCAATCCGCCCATCCTTACAATCGATTGCAGGGACAATGCATTAGCTGGCCTGCTTATCTCCCTCCCCCCTCATTTTGCCCTGCAGGGTCTCTGCAAGCCACAGGTCTCATGCCCTCCTCCCCATCTCCTCATCATGAATCAGTCACTTAACTTTTACTGTAGAACTCCTGGAAGTAGCCACTGCACCACTTGGCCTTCCTACACAGTGGAGGCCTCATGGCTCTGTCCTGGAAGCAGGTGCCAATTTGGGAGCTGCTGCAATGCAGGAAGGCTGATGGGGGGCTCTCATTCCCCAATATGATCTTCAGAGTAGTCTGCTTTCCTCCCCAAACTGCAACTGAAACAGATGCTACATATGTTAATGTCCAAGAAAACACATGAAGAAAAAGTAGCCACAACTGATTTTAGAATGTTAAAAAGTGGTAATGCTGTAAGTATATATGATTAACTGAGAAAATGTTAAAATATGAACATGATCTGCTTGTAGTTAGTGATTATATGTGATCTGCCTGATTGTCATTATTATTTCCTCCTAGAAAGGAAAAGATAGCAAAAATGAATGCAAAAACAACAGGGTTATTTGTTCAATGTCCTGTAACATTTGCCACAATTAAGATTTAAAAGTTTCTTGTACATATGTTGATTTAGAGAACTTTTACAACTTCTCTAAATCAACGTTGATTCTCTAAATCAACAAATTAAGGGAACAGGCTTAAATTATAAAACATTTTGCCTGAATAAGGAATTGAAATATAGAGTTGAATGCAATATGAAGGATATACTGCATGACAGAACTAAACCATATGTGATAGAATAAATGAGATGCTTAGCATATGTTAGCAGAGAGTTAGACAAAAAATGCTGAAATTAGAGGACATTGTATTTGTTGAGGACATTAATATAAATTTATTTTTAAAATAATAATGATTCCATGTTGTTGACTAAGAACCTGCCAGTGTATAAGAATGTATGAACTGGAATAGTCATAACAACAAGTCAACCAATGGGAACTGTTTGATGACTGACACACAGGATTTGTTGTGACATATGTCAGATGGCTCAGAGCCTGGGCGTGGCTTAGCTTAATTGTTCTGTGTATATTCAATTCAATTCAATTCAATTTATTAAATTTGTATACCGCCCTTCTCCCAGGGGGACTCAGGGTGGTGAACAGCCAGAATTAAAATACATACAGTATGAAAATTAAAATAATTTAAAGCATAATTAAATTCATTTGGCTACCCCAATTTAAAACCCCTTCCCCATAAAACAGATAAAAAAATTTTTAAGCCAGCCTGGCTTGCTGGAAGAAGAAAATCTTCAGAGCCCGGCGGAAAGTACGGAGGTCCGGAATCAATCCCAGGGGGCAGCTCGTTCCAGAGGGCGGTGCCCCCACAGAGAAGGCTCTCCCCCTGGGGGTCACCAGTTGACATTGCCTGACTGACGGCACCCTGAGGAGACCCTCTCTGTGGGAGCGTATTGGTCGGTGGGGGGTTATGGGTGGCAGAAGGTGGTCTCATAAGTACCCGTGCCCTAAGCCATGGAGCGCTTTAAAGATGAGAACCAATACCTTGAAGCGCACCTGGAAGACCACCGGAAGCCAGTGCAGCTCACACAGGAGAAGTGTCACATGGGAGTGCCATGTCGCCCCCACGGCTGCATTCTGGACCAATTGGAGCCTCCAGGTGCTCCTCAAGGGGAGCCCCATGTAGAGAGCATTACAGTAGTCCAGGCGAGAAGTAACAAGGGCATGAGTGACCGTGCATAAGGAATCCCGATCCAGAAAGAAGCGCAACTGGCATATCAGGCGAACCTGATAAAAAGCCCCCCTGGCCTTGGCCGTCATATGCTCTTCTAAAGACAGCCGTGCATCCAGGAGGACGCCCAAGTTATGAGCCCTCTCCGTGGGAGCCAATGACTCACCCCCAATAGCCAGCGATGGCACCAGCTGGCTATATCGGGACGCCGGCAACCACAGCCACTTGGTCTTGGAGGGGTTGAGTCGGAGCCTGTTCCTCCCCATCCAGACCCGCACGGTGTTCAGGCACCGGGACATCACTTCAAGGGCATCATTGGGGTGTTCTGGGGTGGAAATGTACAACTGAGTGTCATCAGCATACAGATGGCACTGCACCCCAAATCCACAGATGATCTCACCCAGCGGCTTCACATAAATGTTGAATAGGAGAGGCAAGAGGACCAACCCCTGCGGCACCCCACACGCAAGGTGCCTAGAGGTCGACCTCTGCCCTCCAGCCAACATGGACTGTGACCAGTCAGAGAGATAGGAGGAGAACCACCATAGCACGGTGCCTCCCACTCCCAACCCTTCCAGCCAGTGCAGCATGATACCATGGTCGATGGTATCAAAAGCCACTGAGAGATCTAATAGGACCAGGACAGAGGAACAACCCCTGTCCCGAGCCCTCCAGAGATCATCAACCAATGCGACCAATGCCATTTCCGTGCTGTACCCGGGCCTGAAGCCAGACTGGAATGGATCTAGATAGACAGTTTCATCCAGGTACTGTGGGAGCTGTCATGCCACCACACTCTCCACAACCTTTGCCACAAAGCGAAGGTTGGAGACTGGATGGTAGTTTGCCAAAACAGCCAGGTCCAGAGAGGGTTTCTTGAGGAGGGGCCTCACCACTGCCTCTTTCAAGGTGGGAGGCAAGAAACCCTCACTCAAAGAAGCATTTACAATCCTCTGGAGTCAGCCTCGTGTAACCTCCCGGGTAGCCAGCACCAGCCAGGAGGGACACGGGTCCAATTAACATGTGGTTGCATTCAACCTCCCCAGGGTCCTGTCCACGTCCTTGGGAGTCAGAGGGTCAAACTCATCCCAGATAACATTCTCAAGACCCGCCTCGAAAATCCTGCCTGAACCCATCCAGTCAGAGTCCAAGCCTTCCCGGATTCAAGCAATTTTATCGTGCAGATAATATGCAAAATTCTCAGCTCGCCCTTGCAAGGGGTCTTCCCGCACTCCCAGATGGAGGAGGGAGTGGGTCACCCTAAACAGGGCGGCTGGGCGATTATCTGCCGACGTGATAAGAGCAGAAAAGTACTTACATTTTGCCACTTTTATCGCCACTAAGTAGGTCTTGATATAAGACCTCACTAGTGTTCGGTCGGATTCGGAACGACTAGCCCTCCAACTACTCTCTAGGCGTATTCATTGGAGAACCAAGAAGCTGGGCAGGTTTGGCACCGGGTCAGAGGCCACAAAGGCACGACCCAATCTAAAGTACCAGCGGCTGCCCTATCCCAGGAGGCCACCAGATCTTCCGTCGAGTCATGAGCCAGAGTCTCAGGAAACAGCCCAAGCTCCATCTGGAACCTATCAGGAGCCATCAGGCACCTGGGGCGGAACCACCTAGTCAGTTCCGCTTCCCTGCGGTGGGGTGTAGCAGTCAGAAAGTCAAGCCTAAGGAGAGAATGGTCAGACCATGACAAGCGGTCGATGGCTATATCCCCTATATCTAGACCATTCAACCACTGACCAGAAATGAAAACCAAGTCCAGAGTGTGTCCTTCTGTGTGAGTAGGGCCATGAATTAGCTGGGTCAGGTCCATGGCTGTCATGGAAGCCATGAACTCCTGAGCCCCCTCAGACGTTTCACCAATGGACGGCAGGTTGAAATCCCCCATGACCAGAAGCCTGGGGGTATCAACCGCCACCCCGGCTATAACGTTGAGGAGCTTGGGCAGAGCTGCTGCCACACAGCAGGGAGCCAGGTACGCAACCAGCAAGCCCACCTGCATCCCATGGCCCCACTTCACAAGGAGAGACTCACATCCAGCTATCTGAGGTACAGTGGCCTCCCTAGGATCAAGCCCTTCCTTTATAATAACCGCCACCCCCCCACCCCTACCCTGGGCCCTCAGCTAATGAAATGTGTGGAAACTCAGTGGGCACATCTCAACAAGGGGGACCCCCCCTTCCTGGCCCAACCAGGTCTCTGTAATACTCACCAGGTCCGCTCCCCCCCCATCCTGAATCAGCTCACAAATGAGAGGGGCTTTATTAACCACAGACCTGGCATTGCACAACATCAGCCCAAGGCCCAGGCTCTGAGGCCCTGGACCACCCAGGGAACGAGGAGAGCATTGGGGCCGGAGCACATCACTGCTTGGAGACAGCGGGTGCGTGCCCCCACAACACGATATGACCCCCAGCTCCCACCATATCTGCCCCTCCCATCAACAAGTCTGATGGAATTGCCCTCCTCTCTATCAACACTGACCCCCCCCAACTCTCCCCTCCGCACTTCCCCTAACGCGACCCTGTGCCAAGTCTGCCCCCCCCAACAAATCACCCTCCCTCTCTTTCACCAAACAACCCTCCCTCCCAAAAACCCCTTAAAAGATTGGCTAATGACAATTTTAAAAAACTCCTCAGCCCCCTCTTCACCGCATGCCACCTCTCGGGGTTCCAAAACCCATCATCGAGGTAGGCCTTCGATAGAGTGGAGGGCCAACCCTGCGAGAGGGGGGAATCTCACAGGACAAGAAGCTCAGCTGCCGAGTACATCTTGCCACAAGAGGATAAGTGACCATGTCCCAAGGGTCTAGATGGAGAATAAAAAGGTCCAGGGGAGAGCAAATAAGATAGGAGCATCTAAAATCAAGGTCCAAGTCCACTGTCCCCTCACAACAGTGAGCAGGGTCTCTTGCCAAGTCAACACAGTTCAAGGGGGATACAATCCAACCACCCTCTCACAGTGATTGGTCTGATGGTCAGTCCCCTGTACTAGTAAGATGGAAGTAGTGAACCAATGCAAACTATCGAGCACAGCCCAAGGGGGTTGAAGTCCAAAACTACCCTCTCACAGTGGTTGGTCTGATAGTCAGTCCCCTCTGCTGGTGAAATGCAAATAATGAGCTGATACTATATTGACTCAGCCCGAGGGGCTTGAAGCCAAACCACCCTCTCACAGTGGTTGGTCTGATAGTCAGTCCTCTCTGCTGGTGAAATGCAAATAATGAGCTGATACCATATTGACTCAGCCCGAGGGGCTTGAAGCCAAACCACCCTCTCACGGTGGTTGGTCTGATGGTCAGTCCCCTCTGCTGGTGAGATGGAAGAAATGCACCAGCTCCAACGTATTTGACAATTCCCCAAAACGACAAGGGGGAAGGGCTCAGATGGAAATAAGCCATGGTTTCGGTGTCAGCAAGTCAGAAAGGGCTCAGATGGAAATAAGCTATAGTTTTGGTGTCAGAAAGTCAGTAAAAGCGGCAGCCAGTCCGAGATGGACAGAGTCTGAAGGGGAAACGATGGAGAATGGGTGGGAGATAATCTCCAACCCCCAGCCCCCAAAATCCAAAACGGACGCCTCCCAAAATTTGCGAGGAACTGACCCATCCACTGGGCAGCCCTCATGCAGGTCCCAGCCAATCCCAGACCGTAGGTGTTTGTCTGCCACATTGATCCCATCGACCGCAGCAGCAGGGCTAACAGGGCTAACAGCGAGCGCTCTCCTCCCCACCATCGCTGGACAGCCGCCATTACGGGCACTGCAGCTACAGCCAAAAACCACTGTTGTCGCTGCTGCTACCACTGCCAGACAAAAGAGTTCTGGCAGCGTCCCAAAGCTCACCAGGGAATCCGGCAGTCCCCAAGGCAACCAGAAGAAAACCCCGGGGCCTGGGGGGATCGCCGAGCCGCAAATGGCCCCAGTGGATCCATTGATTGCTGCCGCTCCAGCCTCTGAGAGCCTCCGACTCAAAAACGCCGACACCACCCAGCTGATGTGAGTGATGGAATCCGCCATCCCGAGCCTCGCTGACACCGCCGTCACCGCCGTCACCGCCACAATCTTCACCCAGCCACGATGTCCTGGGGGGGCAAACCCCAGGCATCGAGAGCAAAGAGCTCTCCTAGCTGGGCCAGGGGTCATAAGATGTCAAAACGACTCCCCAAAGGACCAGCAGGGCACATAGGCCACCACCCTCAAGCCATGGTTCAGGCAGACACCGCCATCTTAGACATGCGCATCAATCAAATATATAAGAGTTTGTTTGTCTTTGCTTGCTTTGCTAGTCCTTGCTTCTACTTCTTGTCCTTCTATTTGCTACTTCTTCTTCTATCTACCATGTTGCAAAAGCTGCATGGGTATTGTATACATGCATCATGTTTTATATTATTGTATATAAAGAAGTTTCTTCTATAAATGAATCCTGCTGAATTCTTTACTTGTGTGCTGGTTGAATTGCTGCAAACTCTAACAGGTTATGGGCCCAGAGCACACCAGACACAGTAAGACTGAACTGTAATTAAGCTGAAGGACTGCCTGTCTTAAAAAAGTAAAAGGAACAAGGCAAAGAAGGCTTGCAGAATGGCTGTTGAGTTCAAGGAGAGCCCTCTGCCTTGATTGGGACAGAAGAATTATATTATTTGGGCTGCAAAAATGGAATGCTTCCTGAAGGCTAAGGAGCTCTGGGATATTGTTTTTAATCCACTCCAGGCACCATTAGCAGCAGCAGATCAAAGGCAGCATGATAAGGCACTG